>APFE031640504.1:84107-140117 GCA_000404065.3 Pinus taeda | reverse complement strand
CGGGGTAACTGTTCCAACCACTATTTCTGTATCGAACTCTGTGACGTTGGATTTCATCACCAACTAGTGTTTTCGGTCTGGAAAGTTACTGTTTGTGTGTGATTGATCTCCTAGATTCTTTAGGAGTGTGATTCAATTTGTTTGGTTCTTTAGAGGCTTTAGGTGGTTGTCATTGAGATTTTACTTTGTTTCCGTGTGAAGTAGTTAAAAGTCTTTAACTGTGGCTGAATTACTAAGGCATTCCCGTAGACTTTGGGGCCAATCCCCTAAGTTTGTAAACGTGGCTGAGTTACTGAGGACGTCCTGTAGACTTCGGGGCCAACCTCCTGAGGACATACCGAGCCAGCTTGAAGGCTTGAAAGTCCTCGTAACTGCTAGTGACGGTAGAAGTGGGTCACCTGAAGAAGACGAATCTTCTTTGATAGTACATTCTGATTCTCAACTGTTAGTAATTTCAGAAGTTACTGGTAGTATTGCATCTACTAGTGATATAGGTGAAGAACCTGAAGTATCTGAACCCGAATCTGAAGTTGTTGATACTCCTGTATCAGAGTTTGTTTCTCCAACTCCTAGTGGTCCTAGTTCTCCTAGGGTAGAAACCTTAATTACCCAAGATCTTCCTTCTGGACTCATAGCTATTGAAGAGCTTGCTATTTCGGACATCGAAGAAAGCTTTCCTTTTCCAAAAGATCGACCTATCTTAGACCTTAGGGAGCGTGAATCGATCTTTTACAGTCCACCTAGGAGCAATGCTTGGTATCGTTCACTGACTAATCTTTTGGAAAATCCGGGACTAAGTTTTTCACCACCTCATATTTTTTATCACCCAGCACCTAGAGATTACTATCCTACATTGAATATGTCTAGTCTGTCATCCATGTTTTCTCAATCTCTGGAAGCCTATTTGCACGACGGTCCTTCTGTTCCCATTGGATATCAATCCATCTCTGGTGCTTTTTTGGGAGCATCTCCTCAACCTATCGAACAGAAGTTGTTAACTGGAAGTAGTGGTACTAAACCTTTGAGTGTAGAAGATATTCTAATGATGTTAGGTTCCCAACCTCAAGGTGGCCAGTTATCGCCTGGGAGGCAACCTCAAGGTACTCAATATGTGCCTGGGGGGAAACCTTAGGGTACCCAGTATATGCTTGGGGGGCAACCTCAAGGTAATCAGTTTGCGCCTGGGGGACAACCTCAAGGACAGTACATACCTACGGGACAGTACGTTCCTCAAGGTCAACCCCAGACTCAATATGTACCCCAAGGTCAACCTCAGTATCAGTATGTACCCCAAGGTCAACCTCATTATCAATATGCACCCCAAAATCAACCTCAATATCAATATGTACCTCAAGGTCAACCCCAGTATCAGTACGTGCCTCAGGGTTATCAACCCCAAGGGCAATACCCATCTCAAGGTTACCAACTGCCTTCTGGTCAATCATATTATCAACCCTACCCTCAACCCGGTTATGGTCCTCAATATCCTCAACCTGTTATGGGTCCATACAATAGAACGAATTTAGTGTGGGATCCATCTCAATCCCAACAGGTCTTGCAACTGAATGTGTAGCCGTCATCTCAACCTGGAAAACCCTTGGTTTCTGGTCCATCTCAGCAACCCGTCCAGTGTACTGTTCAAACTTTTGCACCTTCTGTAGTTTCTCAGTCTGGGCCTAGTATGCCTCGTACTCCATCTCGAACGTCTGCTGCAACTACTGCAATATCTACTCCATCCACCCCACCTTCTTCTGGAGTATCGGTAGCTCTGGTTTCTATTGTTCCTATATCTACTCCTCAGACATCTTTACCTCAGTCTGGATCTACGGTCCAGACTTCGGTTCAGATGCCTGTAGGAAGTACGGTTGTCACTTCTCAACCTCAATTTAATCAACCTCCGTACCAAGGACAGTACCAATACGGTTCTGCTGCGTAACAACCAACCTATCAGTATCAACCGTACCCTGGGTATACATATCAACAACCTCAACAACCCCAGTATGGTCCGGTTAATCCTGGTTTTCCAGGAGGTCAAAATATCCCCAATGCGATTCCCATTCCTAGTTATCTCGGATATCCTCCTCCTGGAGCTGGTCTGCAGACCTCGATTTTTAGGGACCCTAATCGTTGGTTACCATTTATCGCAACTTTGGACTTGCCTGACTTGACGCGCCTTACGAACGATCCAATTAACTATCTTCCGTATTGGCCGCCAATGCCGCATATAGTTGCCCAGTGATATTCCTAAAATTCGAAGTAAGCCGAGAGACCCGTCAAACCATGTGATGACTGATCACCTCTGGTGGCGGCGTCTAACTCCATTTCAGATGATCCTATGTTTACGACTTTCCACCACACTCTAATTGGTCTTGCGGCCAAATGGTACATTGAGTAACGCGAGCCACTTTTTATAACTTTAGTCAGTTAGCTACCTCGTTTTTAACTCATTTTCAGTTGCCAGTCATATATGACAATGGCACGGAGCTATTAACTTCGTTAAATCAGTCGACGTCCACTTACATTTCAGATCATATCCATGAATGGAGACGTTGATGACGTTTAGTGAAAGTTTATATTTTGGATCAGATCTTAGCTGAATGGTTTGTAAAATCTTTACTGCCCAAGATCACTGAAGATGTAGCTAAAGCCGGAGTAGTTACTGAAGAGAAAGTCATTGCTCAAGCACAGTACCTTGACTTAGTTTATACTCAGTCAAGTACGTTACACGAGAAGATCCCCGACCTACCCAAACAAAATCAAATCGTTGTTGCTCCTTCAGTGTCTCATGCCGCTGATGGTATGATTGGTATGGTAAATACCAAAAGTAAGAAGAAGTCTTCTTAGAATTCTTCTCCTATAATAACCTTGCCAAATTCCCTGACAGGAGAGTCTTTCGCGGAACTTTCCACCGATATTCACGTTGTAGAGTCATTTATAGCTAAATCAAAAACCTGTGGTAAGAAGAAAGGGAAGAAGAAGAATAAAGCAGATAATAATTCAAAAGAGAAACCCGAAAAAGCGGAACCCACTGACGAAAAACGCAAACCTCGTTATCTGTGTCTCATCTGCGATGAAGACCATTATATGAGAGACTGCCCTCATCGGGCAGAAGTTGCAAAAATTGTCAAAGGTTCCCAAACTCCTGTTGTGTTGAAGGATCCTTTTCCAGCTCAAGATAGTAAGATGATAGGTTCATCCTCCAGTGCCAATGAAGAACCCATATTGATGATTTCCCATGTTAGTATTGCGACTCGATCGTAAGATTATGGCAGTAAAAGTCCTATTGATGGTAAAGAAGCAGAATCTTCTCATTCAAATCCATCAACCTCAGCTCCCAGTTTCAATCCACTACAGATCGAGAAACCTAACCCAGAATTAGTAATCAAACCGCCCACAAAGGGTGTACTTCGAAAGTCTTCTTTCAATCCACATGCGAGAGCGGCTCAGAACTACAACATTGTTGAGGATTTAGCTGTTTCACCCTCAGCAATGTCGACTTTGGAAGTGCTGCAATCATGTCCAGCACAACGCAAATTACTTTTTTCGGCTATAGGAGCTGTTGACGCTCAGGACCCGAACCTTATAATCTTCGATCTAGAAAATAGTGCACCACGTCTACCTCATCAAATGGCTATCCAGATTCCAGTGATAGTAAAAAACAGACCTGTTCATAGGACTGTGATTGACGAGGGAGCTTCCATGTGCATTATGTCGATACAGTGTTGGAGATCGCTTGGTTCTCCTTCACTAAATCAATCCCCAACGATTCTTAAGGCCTTTGATGGCTGTGGGTTTCATCCTTTCGGCATTTTACAGGATCTACCTATAGGGGTTGAAGGTAAAACCGTTAATCTAGATGTGGAGGTGGTTGATGCCCCTCTAGATTACAACCTTCTCTTGGGTCGTAGTTGGTCTTACGCTATGACAGCTGTTGTCTCATCGGTCTTTCGGCTTATCAAGTTCCCTCATAATGGAAAGATCGTAACTATAGATCAGTTGTCAAATTTTTCATCCGACCCAGCCTCTGCTGAGAGTATTCAGCACATTGGCAAAGCGACGATCCCTTATAGGGATGTTGGTGTAGGGTTAGTTAAAGATTTCGATTTACTGGGCACTTTTCCTTTCCCTCCTATCAACGCATCGTCTTCCACTGCAACCATTCATATGATTTCATCAGGAACCATTGTTAATGATGATCCTTGGATCATACCTTCTGAATCTAAGATAGACTCATTTGGTACTCTTATGCCTTTGAGTCCATATGAACTTGCATATTAGATCGTGCAGTCGTTTTCTGACCCAACATCAACCCAAATCGACTTAATGAATGAGGTCCATGAAGAGTCACTTTCGATATCAAACTCAGAATTAATAATTTTTTCCGAACTTGTTCAATCAGATGAGAAAATTCGTGAAATCCTATGCGTCGATGAGTTACCATGGGAAGATCTTCATCACAGATCTTCATTTTTACCCGAAAGCGATCGTTTCGAAAATGATTTTTCATCAATCTTTACAACTGAATATGTTAAGGACGCTCAGAATCCAATGAAACATCCTGATTCTCAGTTAAACTTGGGAAATATTTCTCAAACTATTCCCCTTGACATTTCAGTTAAGCCTAGAATTGTTGAAAATGTTCATATAGGTGCTTCTTGTACGAAAGATGAAATTCAAACATATAAGGCCCTATTTCAAGAATTCCACGATGTGTTTGTCTGGTCATATGAGGAAATGCCAGGAATTGACCCAGGAATCGTAGTTCATGAAATTAAAACCGACCCGGATGCTAAACCCGTTCGGCAACGTTTGCGTCAGATTCACCCAAGAAAAGTCGCTGCAATTAAAGCAGAAGTTGAAAAATTATTGAAAGCAGGTTTCATTTATCCAATCGCATTAACGGATTGGGTATCGAATATTGTTCCCGTGAACAAAAATCAAGGGACAATAAGAATATGTATCGACTATAGGGACATTAATCGAGAATGTCCAAAGGACAATTACCCTACTCCCTATATTGATCAAATTATTGATGATTGTGTCGGTAGTGAAATTTTCTCCTTTATGGATGGCTTTTCTGGATACAATCAAATCAATATTCTGCCTACTGATCAACCAAAAATGGCATTCATTTGTCCGTGGGGGACATTTTCTTATTGCAAATTACCTTTTGGCCTGAAGAACACCGACGCAACTTTTCAACTGGCCATGTCTTACACTTTTCATGATATAAAACACATTGTGCAACCCTATCTCGATGACTTGCCTGCTCATTCATTACATCAAGCTGATCACCTCATCCATTTACGAGCAATCTTTATGAGGTGTAGGCATTATCGAATTCGGTTGAATCCCCGCAAGTGTGTGTGTTCTGTATTGAAACGGGTCGAATAATGGGATTTTTAGTTTCGAAAGCCGGCATTCACGTTGATCCTTCAAAGGTCGAAGCTATCATCAAATTGCCTCCTCCTTCAAGTCTTTGCCAACTCCAAAGTTTGCAAGGGAAAGCAAACTTTTTACGTCGATTCATCCCTAACTACGTCGAGATCACAAAGGGTTTTACCCAGTTGTTGAAATAGAATACTTCATTCTTTTGGGATGAGATCGCTAAGAAATCTTTTGATGTGCTAAAACACGCGTTGACCCATGCACCACTGTTGCATCCTCCCAACTACAACTAGGACTACTTCTTGTATCTCGTCGCTTCCTATTCCACCATTGGAATGGTGTTAGTTCAGGAAGATGAATTCGGTACGGAACATGTGATATATTACCTTAGTCGAATGTTAAATCCAACTGAGCTAAAATACTCACATGTGGAGAAATTGGCATTGGCAGCTGTTCAAGTTGTCCAACGTTTTTGTCATTACATTTTACTACGCAAAACTATGGTCATTTCTGATTACAACCCTATGATCTATATTTTGACCAAGCAATTGCTGGGGGGGAAAGTACTCCAAATGGATTGTCATCTTACAGGAGTTCAACTTGGAATTTGAAAAGTCCAAGTCAAAGAAATCTTTAGTTTTTGCGGAACTAATGTGTGACTTCCCGCGTGTTGATACGGAAACTGTTGCGGAGGAGCCCATTGCGGACGAATCCTTGTTTCTAATCAGCACTTTAGATCCGTCGTACGGGGATATCATCATTTATCTCCAACCCCAAACTTTTCGGCCAGACATTTCATGATCAGACCGTCGAAAAGTCCGATTCCAATCCCAATAATTCAAAATTATTGGAGATACTCTTTATCGCCATGGGGCGGACTCTATTTTTCGACGTTGTTTGACTCATGAGGAAGCCGAAAGGGTCTTAAATGACTGTCACTCTAGAGCGTGTGGCGGTCATATGTCTAGGTATGCCACTGCCCCAAAGATATTGCGCGCTGGCTATTTCTGGCCGTCTATGTTTAAAGATTGTATTATTGCGGTCCAAAAATGCCACAATTACCAAATTTTTGATCGAAAGATGCGCACTCCACCTGCTCTTCTTCACCCTATAATTGTCGTTGGTCCTTTTTCCAAATGGTGTATCGATTTTATTACATGTAACCCTCACTCGGTCGGGGGGCATGCGTATATTATCCTTGCGGTAGATTATTTTACTAAGTGGGCCGACGCGATGCCTACATTTGAGGCAGACGGCAAAACAGCTGCAATTTTCATATTCAATCATATAACTGCTAGGTTTGGTGTTCCACAAGAGATTATCACTGATCATGGGCGTCATTTTCGAAACGTTATGATGACTGAACTTATAGGCTAGCTTGTCTTGCGTCACGACAGTTCAAATCCTTATTATCCACAAGCTAATGGCCTGGTTGAAGCCATTAACAAAGTTCTAGTCATCATGATCCGACGAATCATTGGGATTCATCGGTCGAATTGGCATAACATGCTATTTTCAGCGCTGTGGGCATATCGAACCTCAGTTAAAACATCAACAGGGTTCACTCCTTTCCAACTAGTTTATGGTTTGGAAGCTGTGTTACCTATTGAATACGAAATCCCGTCATTGCGAATGGCCATCGAGTTACTTCCAGCTACTTCCAAAGAGGAAAGAAGTTTATTATACTTAGCTTAGTTAGATGATAATTGCCACGATGCTGCATTACCGATCGAATCTCATGTCAAACGTATTAAAGCTCAGTATGATCGAAATGTGACCCCTCGAAATTTTTCGAAAGGAGATCTAGTCCTTTTGTACGATCAAGCAAGTGATAAATTAGGCGCTGGAAAATTCGTGCCTGTGTGGCATGGTCCCTTTGTTGTCAAGCGAAAGCTAGCAAAAGGGGCCTATGAATTGGTAGACTTTGACGAGGTCTCTTTAGGTAAACCCAGAAATGGTCTTTACCTGAAGAGGTATTATCCTTAAAACGAGTGTGGAGATTTTTTAGTTAGGTTAGTTTTTTCTTCTAGCTGGTGTGTTTTAGATTAAAGTGTGCTTAGCTTAGAGAATGAGTTTTCCATAGTTATTCCTGCTTATCTTGGTTTTACGTTTGATGTCGCAGATGTCGACGCCTCTCCAAACATATATTGGTTTCGTTGATGGCGCTTGTCATAGTACACGGAATATTTCTTCCGTAGCTTGGGTTATCTATTCACCCTCTGACGAGTTGGTATCCATGCATGGGGTAAGCCTCGGTCAAACAACAAACAACATTACAGAGTATAGTGCAGTGGTTGAGTTATTATCTGAATCTATTTTATTTGGGATTTGGAGTTTGATAGTGAGGCTAGATTCTCAACTCGTTGTATTATAGCTTAATAGAGTATACGCCATTATAAATCCAATTTTATTAAGATTATTTTTTAGAGTGTGTCTCTTGGAACGTGAATTTGACTATATTGAATATCAACATATTCCAAGATCTTTAAATACATTAGCAGATGCAATTGCTTCTCAAATGTTAAGTAGACATGTGCAATAATCATACAAGTAAATTTAAAAACATTCCATAACATGTTTAACAAGACAAGCTAGTAATAACGATATCATATATATAGGAGTGTGTCAAAATAATACATCATCCTCGACCATAGGTTGAAAAACACCTTATGATTGGCAAAAATGGTAGGTACAAAAAGCAAAATGTCATGTGTGACTACAATAAGCGATCATCCCATCACTGGTGATGATCTCGATATGAAACCACTGCACGGGCCACCTTACAAAGGAACCTCCTAAAAGGTTTGGGGACTCCAACCACATAGCGCTGATGTCGATGAGGGATGTCGTCTATGCTAGTCTCGGGAATGTCCCCTGTCAGGCGCTCTAGATGGCTCTCCAACTCAGCCAAAGTCTCTGTTGATTCGTCTTGTGGGGCTGGAGCCGGTTCAACTGGTTGTTTTCTCTTGTAAGGCCGAAGAACGGTTGGTCATTTTGGGCCCACATCTGCATTTTGAAATTATTACTATCAGTTTTAGGATGATATAGAAATAAAAATTAAAAATTAAAATTCGGAAAATGTTGAAAAATGATTTTACCTGAATCATCCCACTGCTCTCCTGGGGGAAGAGCCATGTCTGGGTCTCCACGAAAATAAATCCCAGCATAAGGGGAGTCCTAAATAGAAAAAACCTGGTTCTCCAACCATTGGAAATACTCAGGTTTGAACCAAACGACCTCGATCCCCTCATCAGGATGATGGGCCATGACTGTGACCCATCGCATCAGTTTGGGCTCTCGAGGAAGCCCAACTCCAACAGTGAGGTGCTGCGGGATCAGCATAGGAATCCTCTCCAGGCCAAAACTCACGACTAAAGCCCCATAACCAAAAGTCTTAAGTCATCCGTTCTTGGCCTTGGTCAATTGGCCCTTCACGTTGGCCAACACAACATCGCACCAGTTGAAGATGGTGCCTTGGAAGCAATCAACTGCCATACGCATTTGGGATCCGATGGCAATATGTAATGCGGCAGCTCCGCAAAGTCTAGTAACAGTGAACGCAATCACCATGAGCTCAGGACGGGATATGGTCTTTATATCTATCCCTTTGTCTCTAGTCTAGCGGTTGTAGTACTCTAGCCGGAGGCTATCTACAGACTGGCCACCTGCCCTAGTCCCGAACAGAGTCAAGTCAGTGCCTCTCTTAGGAAAATCAGTCAAGAAATATATATCCGCCGGCTCGATTTCGAGTTGGTGGCCGCCAATAAAGAAGCACTGGTCCTGAATGCTCCATCTGTCAACCATCCACTGTAAGAAATCCACCTGAGCCCTCATGCCAGGAATGGCCCAGTATTTGTACAAGCTGCACGCCCTCAAAGCATCAAGTGAAGGCTGATTGAATTCCATGCGGCAGCATCCACGTCCTCGTGCTCTCGTTCGCGCCAATCTAGCATGATGTACTACCTGCATCAAGCATAAAGATGAATTAGAATGCTAGAAAATGTTTTCATTGGTCCATTTTTGAGGAATTTTGGGTTAAAAACCCTCGCGGCAGGGACCGCACCCTACATGTTAGACATAATGCGTGGGACCGCACTTTGTCTACACGGAAGGTGCGAACCCCGAGCTTTTTCCCAATCGAGAAAAAGTCGGGGTCCTCAGGTTCGCAGTGGTAAACCTACGTACCCCGAGCGTGGGTTTTATGCCTAAAAACCCTCCCAAAAAATCAAATAAAAGACTAAAATGAAAATTGAAATAGTTAAAAATGAAGAGTAGGATGATTTGGATTACCTGGAGAAGACGGCGTTCGATTCCGACGATTTGATTTTCCGCAATCTTCACGGGAATTTTTTTGAGCAAAAGCACTACTTTCTTACCCAAATCACAAATGGTAAAAATGAATGGTAAAAGGCCCTTTTTATAAGTTTTTTAAGTAAATAAATTGCAAATTTGTTTATGTTTCACTTTGAAAAGGTATTCTTGCGAAATTTTTATCCATTTCAAACAGGTATGAGTAATGTTTGTGTTTTTGTGCAATATAACGGATCATTCAGGCGAAATCTATCATTTTCAGCTAGAGTCACCTTTAAGCTCTTTTCTGACTCCTAAAACATGAAAAGGTTGCCGAGTTTTTCTTTTAAGCTCGTTAAAACGGAATTAAAAGACGGTCCATTTACAACTCTTTTCCGACCATAAAAACATAAAAAGATTGCCGGATTTTTGTCGTTTCAAATTGGATATTGGTTATAAAATGACGTGTCCTTGATCACTTTTTTACTTTTTCGGATCAAAGACACTAATAACGAAAAGTACTCCTTGGTCATAAAAGATCAAGCGGTTCTCTCAAGTATTATTTTATATTTTTTCGGGCTTGGGAGACACAAATTTACAAAAAAGTCAACCTTGGAGTCTTCTTAAGTTTTTTCAGACTCTCTAAAAATGAAAAACGCCGAGTTTCTCCTATACTGGACTCATTAAAATCTCAACAATAAAGGACATGTTCAATTACAAACAGGAACGAACCACTCCTTCTTAGGGTTCGAATTTAAACTAAGTTGGACTCTCCCGAAGCGTGAGCTTATAATCAAGCATATGTTATCCTCCTCAAGCTTGTAAAAAATAAAGAGGTACTTGCCAGAAATGGTGGGGGAAAAGAGAGAAAAGTGAGTCTGTTTGTCACACTTTGTAACCACTCTTGAACACGACACTTTTATTCACCCGGGTTGGGAAATCCTTTACCTAATAGCTGATCAAACCATATTGAAAGTCTTCAGCCAGTTTTTGGGTATTAACTTTGGGTCAATTGTCACCAAACCATCTGTTGTGTCGTTATGTGTTCAAGAGGTCAGTGCAAATAAGCCATTCATCTACAAAATGTCTGTCATCCATCTTGACCATCCCTGGGTCAGTCCTTGCAACTAAATTTCTTCAGCTTGATCTATGATTTCGTGTTGTGGGCTTGCCTACGACGGATCGCTTTATATCGACTTCAACTCATTATCTAGAAAGATGATCTAGAAATCGTCAGTACCTTGAAATCTGCATGCCTCAATGGCAGGTTTCTCGCCTTTGATGACAGTTTACATCATCGACTTTCGATCAAAGGATTCTGTGACATATTCGACATCAACACATCTTATCACATCTCATGGATTGTATTGAGTACTTTGAGAGCCATTGTCATTATTGGTGGTTTCTATCACGCTTGTTAACAGTTTACATCATTGACTGGTAATCAAGCGGTTTCTACCATGTTCGACTTCGACACATTCATTCGCATGGATAGAATCGTATTGTTTCGGGAAGTAGAAGTGAAGACCCTGGATCTAGTTTCCACCATCCAGGCTGCGAGGAATTTTGTATTCATTATACCATGGACTATTCATAAACAGATGGCTGCGTCCATACTGTGTCCACATGTGTCTATACTTATGATGTGTTACAAGATCATTCCTATATCAGAGCAGTAGTTAGTTTTCTAGTCAGTTTTCAGTCTCCTAGTCAGTTTTTATCTGAGTATGGGAATGTCTACCTCAGCGATGATATGATCTCATATATATATTTTGCATTGAATATTTTTACAGGTTCAAACCGGGTTCTCTGCGAGATGATCCTCGAAATGATAAAGTACTTCACTCTTCCTAAATGATAAATAAAATCCTCATCTACTATAGACTTCGCACTTTAGGGGGCAATCTGTTACAAAAAAATATCGTCACCTTGATTATTTCCAGTCAGTATGGGTCTATCATCACTTGTACTGACCTCCTAAGCAAGTCTCAGACCTCAGCTCTTCAAAATAAGCTTTGGAAATGAGAGAAAGACACTAAAAATCAATAAAGCTCTGGTTCTGCACTTTCTCTCACTTTTGCCTGCGGGCCCGCACCCTTTGTTCATATTACCTGCGTATCTGCACACTCTGTATATAAAGGGGAGGGTGCGTACCCCTGTGAAAGTCAAAAGGCGCAATTTTTATCTTAAAAAACTCACTTTGGGTTAATTCTAGATGTTTCTAGAAGGAATTTTGGCGTGGATTGTTCGCTCCAAAGTGGTTCATGCATCCCAAAAGAGAAGGAGCTAATCCCTTGTTAGGAGGAGCTATCCCTTTGAAGGAGGATTCTATCCCTTTGAAGGAGGACCTAGTAACTTCCCTCCATTGCACTATAAATTGAGGCATTGGGTTAGTGGCTAGAGAGGTTAGAAGCTGAACATTTTTTAGGGTAAATGCTGGTGAAATCAAGACTTCCTAGTTGAGCTTAAGAGGAGAGATCACATACCTTTTTGGCTTCATTGGGGAGTGAGTGAAGCTTGTCAAAGTAGAGGAGACTTCTTGTCGGACCCTGGGAGGAGCTTGTACAACATCAAGGCAAAGGTTGTAAAGTTCTTCTTCATTTGAATTAATACAATCAGATTCATTTTTCTAAACAAATTGTCTTATGTGGTTTGTTTCATAATCTCCTTGATCATTATGATGAATATGCTTTATGATATTGGCTTTTCAGGTGCTATTTAATTTGTTTGCTTGTTTGTGTTTGCAGACTTACTTCAAGGAAGCTCATTTGGAGCAAGGTAGCAAGGCTTCCACAAACTTGCATGGGACCCAAGGTAAGCCTAAAACACTTGTTTGCCTTTATTTTAATTTCATATTTAGAGAAAGATTGTTTTTGATTGGCTTGCTTGTCACTAGATATCTTTAGATACTAGGGAGGTCGATCTTGTCTACAACCTCGACTCATTCCGTGTGACATTTAGGATCATGGAACAAATCCCTGTAAGCATGTAGAAACTCTTCCAATTTCTATCTTTGTTTCTTAGTACACCCCTCCAGGAATTCCTTGCCTCTTATGGACTCTTCTACAATCTAATTTTCTCTTACAAACATTAAGCATACTTCTTACTGGAACTAATTAGCTTCTTGGATTAGTTGGCACTTACCAATGAAATTTTTGACTTACCTTTATTCATATTGATGGTAAACAATTTCCCATCCTTGATGATCGAATACTGGTTATCTCTCTACATGAATATTGCATCCTACATGTGCATGTAGGGACTTACAAACAAAATCCACATACACAAAGGGGAACTACATCTAGTTCTACTTCATCAATAAAATCAGAATTGATGGAAAATATAATGTTTCATTGCTTTTTCATATTCAAATTTGTATCCTTATTTACCCATCCTAACGGGCATGGAATTGGATGATCAATAAATTCCAATCCCAAATCCTTGACCATCTCTGCTACAATGAGATTCGCTTGCGATCTTGAGTCAAACATTAATATTTTTCTACTTGACCTGTATCTTTATGTGGAAGACTTTGGTCATTTCTTTCTCTTTCTATTTATAAAGGCTACTAGGATTCACCTCCTACATTTAAGTACATACAATCTTCTCATCCACATCGAAGTTTCTTTCAATCTAGTTGCTTGAATCAGAGGCAATGAGATTATTCTTTGTATTGTATTTATTTATTTTCTTCGAGTTAATCTATGGATCGACCTTCCAGTAAGTCTCCTCTATATAGCCATCGAGGTAGTGGTCATTGGGATCTTTGCAATGGTGTGTATAGGTTTCCATCTTTTTATCTTTGTCCTCTTTCCACTTCTTCTTTCCCTCCTTAGAAGCAACTTGTTGCTCCTTCTAGTTTAATCCAATTGATTTCCCTTTCTTCAGGCCTATGCGCTCCAGGTAATGTAACTGTATATAAGCCTCATCCATTTAGATGGGCTTGAATATCATCACTTGTTTCTTTAGATGGTTGTGTAGATCCCCTATATATATGAGGAGTACATTCGGGTTCTTCGTGGAGATAACTAGCATTATGGCCTCCATGGAGATGCCTTGCCCTACAAATATCCACAATATACACAACGAATCTTGCGTTGATACCAATATGATATGTATACTTCCACAGATATTCCATTGGATAGTTCGTGACAATAGATATGATAAATCTATTCTTAAAAATATGAAATCTACACTATTAGGGTTTTATTTCTATTTAGATTTATGGATATGTGGATTATTGTTAACTATGTACGCATGCAAATTAAAATTATGTAAAAAATATAGAATATCAAAATAAAACCATACAAACCACAATTTGACACATATATATAACCTGGGAAACACTTTTAGGGGATAACCCACCTAGAAGGTGAGATTGATCTACTCTCTTTCTCCAAATAGAAAATTGTTGTGAGTATAAATAAGTATGGCTTGTGTCTAGTGGGTGGCTACAATGCACAAATCCTCTCTGTGTGTTCTCTCCCTATCCCTCTTGCTATTTTTCTCATCTATGGAACAAATCCACTCGAAAAGAATGGAACCCCTTTTCCTTCTAGTGGCTTGGTTATAACACAACCCAATAGCTTACTAGTGGTTAGGAATGACTACCTCAACTCTCAACCAAAGTTACAATATGGACTCTTCTAGAATCTTCTTCATAATAATCACATGGCTATTTCCTTTTCCATGAATAATGGGGGTTGACATCGCATCCTCTCGAATTATGGTGGTCAAAATAGGAAGGTCAACTTCTAAGTAGCATAACTTTTGCATACAAACTTTGATTAAGGCAATTCTTGTGTTATTGGAAAGGTCTCTATGTATAGAAAATGAAAAAATGGTGCAACACTAAAGTGATAAACTTTGACCCCCCATAAGCATCATTTGAAGCCTCAAAATTCTCCCAAAATGTTTCATCCCCAAATTTGCCAAACCAGATCCCATTGATAAAAAAAATGGTATTTTGAGTTTATTCCTCCACTTTTTCCACTCTAAAAGCATCAATATGGATTTAAAACAATATAATGATCCAATCCAAATCACTCTAATTCTATTGTGTGCTCAAAACCCTCATTTAGTGGTATGTTGGGAGGAATAGCTTTGAAAACCCTCCAGTGTTTATCCAACAAGGCCTAGATGTCTATTGAGTAATGTTGATCTCCATATGTTTTATTTTGCTACATTATGATACAATGCATTTACCATGCTATGTCTCCATGGTGAAATATAGCTCCCATATTCTTAGTTGTAACCACCTTTGGAGCATTGGTGGTCATTCCTCATAGACATACCCTTTTTCCTTCTCATGTGACTCATTCCATTTCCATGGTACAATAATCATTCCAATTCCTCCCTATCAAAATGAGCCATTGTAGCCTTAGCACCATGTTTGTATCAAAAAGATCTACGACATTTAAATCATCCACTAGGGTGTAATTTCCCATCTTCAACTCCATTTGAGGAACCATCCTCAAATAGGTCCTCCTTCATCCTTTAGTCACTTCTATGTCAAAACGCTCAAACTCTTCTGTAATAGAACGCCTCCTACCAACTAGGGATGCATATATAAGATTATGATTCGATGCCCCATCGATGAGGACCGTATCCTATTTCCCTTGTATCACTCCACTTACTCTAAAGGTGTTGTATCTGAGGGCGCATGAGATCTTGGCTATAGTAGCACTAGTCATTCATATTTTTGATGGCTCTTTATCACCACTACTACTTCTATGATCCTCCTCTTGATTTTCTACCTGTTCTTCCTCCTTTTCATTGTTCGATGTCACCTATATGTAGTGAACCTTCCCATTGCCAATGCATTTGTGTCATGGGACCCAAGGTCTTTGTAGTTGTAACAAATATTTTTTCTTCTTAACTTGTCTCTGGTTTCTTCCATCTCATCCTTCCCTTTCCAGGGCTTATTCTCCTTATTCTTCTATGGGGGAATGAATTTATCCAATTCCTTCTTGGGTACTACATCATCCATATCCCTAGTTTTGGAAACAATGTCTTGAAGTGTATTAGGCTTAAAATCCTTCACCCAGCCACACAATGGATTGCTTAGCCCCTTCAAGAATAACATCACCAACTGATTGTAGGAGACATCTATCACCATCACTGGTAATATTTGGAACTCCATGATGTAGCTGCTCGGCTCCATGTCTATTTAAGTTGTGTTAGATCTCTAAAATGCAGCTCCATATTATTGTTATCAAATATTTGGATTAATCTATTAGTAAACTCCAAAAAAGAAGGTGATGTTGACATGCTTTAGTATGGACAACCTATGATACCACCATTCATGTGATTTCCCCTCAAAAAGTAGTGTGGAATATATTGGATTGCCTCTCACTCCATCATGGGGTTAAGATGAAAATATCTAACTCTTGTACTGATGCTCTAGTTGTAACACCAGAAGTCCCACTAAAAGTGGTATATTTATTTTCCTTTCCTTCTTTGGAACATCCTCGTTCATCCATCACTTGTTGTGATCTCTTGGTTTACTCCTATGCTTGATAGTGAATTAATCTTGGAGTGACATTTGGGCCTAAAACTATGCTCCCATTGTCTAGTACTCCCTCATGTAGTTAAGATATTTTCATCTCACATTTGCTAGTTCTTTGCTAATTCCTCCAAGAATTTGGGCATTAGTGGCCTTGATGAAGCTTATTTTATCGAGGGAATTGGATTGCAGGAATTGATAACTTGAGCATGGAGATTATAATCTCCTCTAAACAAGATATAATCTCTTTTTGAACCTTTTGTTGGTAGTATGGTACATGTGTTGTCCTTGATGGAAACCCACTCACAAGTCAGTTCAGAATTGATAAAGGGAAACTCTCAGTGTAACAATTTTATTTATAGGTAATAGAGTAATGGAACAGAAGAACAGGATGATAGGAAAAAGGATTTTAGATCAGAATCAAGAAATTGAAGAAAAATAATGTTTTAAGTGGTATACGTTGGTTCACCTAGTCCAAGTAGCATATACAAATGAGTTCACAGAAAAAAAGGCATCTATATGTATGCACACACCTTCATGGAAGGAAAAGTGCGCATGGGATGAAAAATTAAGATTCATGGATACCAAGGGTCCATACCATGGTATTAGCCCACAATATTGAGTGGAATAACAGTTACTTGATCTCATCCAAGAATACCATAGGTTCTAAGTGTTATTTTGGTTTGAGGTATTGAGAAAGGCTAAAACTATATAAGGAGGAGAAGATCAAAGGGCTAAGTGTGCAAGTAAAAGGGTTTTACATGAATACATCTATCTGAAGCATATTTTACATTGTAAAGGATATGGCTATGATATGATCTAAAATATCTTATGTGCCATTGGATAAAATGTTGGATCAAGATCATGAGACCTAAAATGACTTATCATTGTAAGATCTCATAATGGATGGGCTACATCTGAATGCTAACGTTTATTTTATCCTTTATATGTTATGATATGGGTATGTCTGAAGTTTGGAATAGATGCAAAGTTATAAGTTATTATTTGAAAATATATACATTGGTTTGCCTTGGTGAAGGCGTGTATACACGTTGGTTTGGCATTTCCAAGTAGAGTATGCAAAAGAAAAGCCTGTTGTTCAGAGATGACTGATCTATCTGATCAGTGTTGTTGTTTTACTGTTGTTTTTCAGTGATTCCTTTATTAGATCTAAAAGTAGAACTGACTGTATAAGGAGATTAAGTCTGATTAATTTATTGATTAAGTGAGAAGGGTGATCTTTGGTGCTGTCTATTTGGAACTCTATAATTTGATAGTAAATCTATAGAATGTTACTAGTTGATATAGTTTTTGATTCAAAAGTTTTATGATTCGGTATTTTTAGAGGTATATGTAGGTTGGGTTAAAGGAAGTAGCATATACATGCAGTTTGGCTTCATTGAAGTAGCGTATACATTCTAAGATATGAATTTTGATGTTGCAGTTAGTTCTAGTTGTTGATGCAGTGTTCTGGGTTCAACTCTGAGTTCTGGGGATAGTGATCTGACTGTTCAGATTAATGGATTGTTGGTAGATGCAGTTATTGCAGTGGTGATTGATTTTGAGCTTCAATGTTTCTGATGGGTCCAATATGAAAATTTGATGAAACATGACCTTCATATTGTGTTGATTTGTACCAGGATCATCCAGTCTGAAAATTTATGAAACGTGGTCCCAGGAGGAAAAGTGAAGGTGGTATCCTTCTGCAGGTCGGTGCTTACATACTGATAAACATATCAACCAGTACAAGAGCTAGGGGGTAGGAGCTCCCTTCTAGTAAAATCTGGAAAATGAGTGAAGGTTGTAGCCTTCAGTAGTTAGATGCATGCGTACTGGAAAAGTCTGCACCAGTAAAAAACTTGAAAACATTTTTATTATAAGAAGATTGAAGACTAAGACAACAATAGTGGTGGTTTTTTACCACATTGGGTTTCCACCTAAAAAATCCTAGTGTTCATATGTGTGTTAATTTATTCTGTTCTTAATGCATCTGTTTTACTGCTTATTACATCACACTCTTATTTAAGACAAAGAATTAGTTTTTTATCAAAGTTTATTATCTATACGATGGTTTCATTCTTTAAAGGTGTGGACATACATTGGTTGGCTTCTATAAAATAGTGTATACAATTTGAAAAGAAAATCATTATTCTCAAAGTGTAAATATTGATTCACCCCCCCTTCTCAGTATTTTTCCCAACAATTAGTATCAGAGCAGGTCCTTCAAAAGAAGCTTGATCGCTTGAAGGGATATCTTACAAGATGAGCAATCACGAAGGAATATGTTCGATCAGACCACCAATATTCAATGGGAATAACTTAGCATATTGGAAGATAAGAACGAGAGCGTATCTTCAATCACTTGGAGTTGATGTTTGGGCAGTAGTGGAAGGAGGATACCAATATCTAGCAGCAGTCCCCACAGATCCTACAGAAAAGAAAGCATATGAAAACAATGCCAAAGTCGTCAATGCATTATTGGAAGTCTATTAGAATCAAAATTCGTCAAAGTCGTGCAGCTCAACATAGCTAAAGCCATATGGAAAACATCATTCAGAGATACAAAGGAGACTCCCAGGTAAAACGTGCTAAGCTCCAAACTCTCAGAATTCAATATGAAACTCTCAAGATGCATAGTGATGAAAGTATTGCTAGTTACTTTTTACGAGTAAATGAGATTGTTAATTGTATGAATAATATGGGTGAATAAATAAAGGAGGCCACTTTAGTAGAGAAAATTTTGAGATCTCTATCTTCTAAATTTGAGTCAAAAGTATCTTCCATTGAAAAGAACAAGGATCTACAATCTATTATTGTTGCTCAACTTCATGCAATTTTAACTACCTTTGCAATGAGGAAAGGAGGTGCATCAGATATTAGAGAAGTCGTTTTCAAAGCCTCGGCAAAGGAAAAGAAAAGGAAGATCTCAAGGAATCAGGAAATATATCATAAGAAGATGAGGTAAACTTTGTGAAGAAACTTCAATAGGGTTCCAGATGGTTCAAAGGTAAGCTTCCCTTCAAATGTTTTGCTTGTGGTAGAGTTGGTCACTATGCTGCTAAATGCCCTCATAAAGATAATCATGACAAAGGAAAGGATTATACAAAAGGTAATATGAAACAGTTTGTTAATAGAAGAAGTTACTATACTCATGAAGATAGTGAAGGCATGTCTAATAGTGATGAAGATGAATCTGAGCAAGATATTAAACTACTCATGGCTTATGAAAATGATGATTTTATGGATGCCTTAGAAGAAGAAGATTTTCTTGAAGAAATCACTAAATTTAAAATATGTTTGGAAGAAAAGAATATGGTCATAGACACTTTGACAAATCAACTCATTGAAAGGGAAAAGCACAATGAAAAATTAGAATGTGAAGTAGTGGGTTTAAGAAAATAACTTGAAAAGACAAAATCTCTTAATCTTAGATTTGCTAAAGATCAAAAACCTTAGATGAAATCATCAAGGTTCAATGTTCCCCTCTTTTAAAGACTGGTCTTGGATATACTGGAGAAACATCCCAACCAGAAAAGACTTCAGCCATAACCAGAAGCTATCTTAATGTAGCAAAAACTAATGAACAATGCTTCAATCCTCAACAAAAGCCTAAAGGTACTCCTCAGGTAAATCATGCTCGTTTTACTCCAAGGGTGAACATCAATAGAAACACCAACCAAAAGGTGAACAATACCAAAAGATTTTATGATCAAAAAAACTTATTCTTTAATGGACAATGTTTTTCATGCCATAAATTTGGTCATAAGGTTGCTCAATGTGTTTCATAGAAAACTATCATGAATAGAGAAGCAACAAAACAAAGGAGCGTGATAGGAATCAATAAAAGCTCTTATAATAACTTTTCTCCTCTTGAATATGAAATTGAATGTTAATTTTGCAATAACTTTGGTCATGAAGAATCTGAATGCAGGGGAAAATTTCAACCAACAGTTCAAAAGGAGCAAACATCATCAAATTCCAAGGTATGGAAAAAGGAGTTTCAATCAGAAAGATGTGGCATAAATCTATTTGCATAAGGACAAGAAAATCAGTGGTACATTGATAGCGGATGCTCAAAACACGTGACAAGTGATAAATATAATATCATTTCATACAAAGCCTTAGAAAAGGAAAAGAATGTCTCTTTTGAAAATGATACACCAGCTGTCATTAAGGGTAAAGGTTTTGTTTTTATGAAAGAAAAGGTTAAAGCTGGAAATGTTATGTATGTTGATGGTTTAAAACATAACTTGTTGAGTGTTAGTGAAATGTGTGATCAAGGAAATGAAGTTATGTTTCGATCAAAAGAATGTGTGGCTCGTGAGCTTGACATAGGAAATACCATAATCAAAGGTACAAGAACTCCAAGAAATCTATATATACTAAAAGGAGATCAAGAACAATGTTATCTAAGCAAAACAAAAGAGAACTAGTTATGGCACAAAAGCTTGGGGCATCTAAGATTTTCTCAAATAAGAAAATCATGCAGTCTTAAGGTGGTTCATGATCTTATAGATATCATCATCCCAGAAAATACCATCTGCAAACCATTTCAATTCGATAAGCAAACTAAAATTCAATTCAATGCCAAAGAAGGATAAGCAAGTAAGCCTCTTGAACTCATTCATACCGATTTGTGTGGGCCAACAAGGAAAAAGTCACCTCATGGAGAAGAATACTACATTTTATTCATTGATGAATTTTTTAGAATGTATTGGATTGGTTTATTAAAGCGTAAAGATGAAGCATTTGAAAAGTTTAAAGTCTTCAAAGCTTTAGTTGAAAATGAATTAGATCTAAAAATCAAATGTCTCAGATCTGATCGGGGAGGAGAATTCATATCAAATAACTTTTTTTGAATTTTGTGAACAACATGGAATAAAGAGACACTTCTCTGTTGCCAGAACTCCTCAACAAAATGGTGTGGTGTAAAGAATGAATAGAATAGTTCAACAAATGACTCAAGCTATGCTTGATGAGTCTCGAACTCCTAACACCTTTTAGGGTGAAGCTGCACATACTGCAGTAAATATTCTCAACAAAGCTCATGTACGTGTAAATAGTGATCAAACGCCATATGAACTTTGGTATGGTAAGCCTCCTACTATAAAACACTTCAGAGTTTTTGGAAGAAAATGTTTCATCGAAAATACTGATGAAAAACTTGGTAAGTTCGAACCAATAGCAGACAAAGGAATATTTCTTGGTTATTCATCTAGAAGTAAAGGATACAAATGTTATAATAAGAGACTTCGAAAAATTGCTGAATGCATTGATGTTGTAATCGATGAAGCATGTAGAAATCTGAAACATGTGACATCAGCAAAGGAATATGATAATGATGAAGATAGTGAATGCTTTCCCATATCAAATCGAAATGATATTGAGGAAGAAACCAATGAAGCATCAGAAGAAGATACATCTGACAGGGAAAAGGCTCCATCTAGGTATGTTCAAAAGAATCATCTAGAATCTCAAATTATAGGAGAAAAAGGGTCTGGAGTATAGACAAGAAGAACCCTTGTAGGAGCTTCTAGTTATCTAGCAGTATTATCCTCCATATAGCCATAAAATGTAAATGAAGCTAGAAGAGATGAATGTTGGGTTAAGGCCATGGATGAATAACTTGACCAAATTGAAAAGAATGATACTTGGGAATTAGTTCCTATACCTCATGATAAAAATGTTATAGGAACAAAATGGATATTCAAGAATAAGTTGAATGAAAATGGAGAGGTAATTAGGAATAAAGCAAGGCTTGTTTGTAAAGGGTATGATCAACAAGAAGGTATAGACTTTCAAGAAACTTTTTCACCTGTTGCTAGACTTGAAGCCATAATAATGTTTCTTTCTCTTTCAAGCATTAGAAAATTCAAAGTTTATCAAATGGATATAAAATTTGCATTTCTTAATGGAGATTTAGAAGAAGAAGTATATGTTGAACAACCAGAAGGATTCATTCTGGGAAATGATTCAAAGCTTGTATGAAAACTCAAAAAGGCTTTATATGGACTGAAACAAGCTCCGAGGGCATGGTATTATCGTCTTGACAAATATCTTCAACAACAAGGTTTCGCAAAAGGATCTATAGACAATAGCTTATATACAAAAATTGAGAATGACAAACTATTAATTATTGTTGTTTATGTTGATGATATCATATTTGGCAGTAATGATGAATCTATGAGTGAAAAAATTTCTTCTGTTATGCAGCAAGAATTTGAAATGTCTTTACTTGGAGAACTAAGTTATTTTCTTGGTCTACAAGTACAAAAAAAAAAGATGGAATCTTTCTTTCACAAACTAAATATCTCAAGCAGATTCTAAAGAAGTATGGAATGAAAGATACTAAACCCGTATGTACTCCAATGGTACCATGATGTAGTCTTAGTTCTAATGATGAATCTCCTAAATTGAATCAATGAGCCTATAGATCTATGATTGGAAGTCTACTTTATCTAACAGGTACCAGACCAGATATCATGCATGTGGTAGGAATTGTTGGAAGATTCCAAGCCAATCCAAAGGAATCACATATTTAGGCAGTAAAAAGAATATTCAAATATCTCCAAGGAACTGAAGACTTCAATCTATGGTATCCTGCCAATTTAGATCTCACTCTTCTTGCATACACAGATGCAGATTGGGATGGAAATGTTGATGACCAAAAAAACACTAGTGGAGGTGCATTCTGTATGGGATCGGGATTAGTATCTTGGTTCAGAAAGAAACAAAGTTTGATTTCCTTATCTACAACTGAAGCAAAATATGTCACTGTTGCATCTTGTTGCACACAACTTCTCTGATGATGAAAACATTACAAGATATTCAAATCACATGTTCTCCACCCATCTCCATTCTATGTGATAATACAAGTGCTATTAGTATTTTGAAAAATCATGTCATGTGCTCCAAGAACAAGAACATACCCATTAAGTACCACTTTCTACGTGAACAAGTGCTTGAAAAAAAGGTTAAATTGGAGTATGTTCCCTCCAAAGAAGAGGTTGTTGATATATTTACCAAACCTTTTGCCAGAGAAGCATTTGAATATCTCAGACAAAAGTTGGGAGTTGTTTCTACCTCATCCTGTTGTTAAAACCAATTTCAGAGGAATGTTTCCTATACATAGGTTTCATGAAGAAGAGTTGCATATATACACAAGTTTCTGTGGCTGCAGTAGTGTATGTGTTTTTTTGATAGAAAAACGATGGGTCAAGCTCAAAAATCAGACATGCGTGTTCAGTCTGATATTGATGGTTACAGTTTGTTGATATACTTTGTTCATTATTGTTTATTTGATTGATGAAGATTCCTTGATGAATGAATTGTTGACAATGCATAGGTAGCACAAGTTCAGGGGGGGCATTAGCCTTCAAAAACATTACGCATTGTTGGCATCATGGTTGCTGAATTCAGCTATGGTCCCAGATATTAATATCATTTGTTGTAAAGGTCATGTAACGACCTATGGTGTAATAATATGTCTCTTTCTGTCATAGTCTATCATGAATGAGTCCTTTTGGACATATTTTGTAATTTGTACCCCCAATATGCATGGGAAGGATGATGTAATAATTGTAATTTTCTATCATGTATGAACATTTGGTATATCCCCACTTGGTTGGGTGATTAATGTATGTATCAATCATTGGTGATGAGAAATTCATATTCACATAGTTGAGTTATAAAGTCATGTTATTCATTTGAAAAATATTTCTACAGACTCTACATGTGCTTAGGGGGAGCATGGATAGTATAGTGCAGTGCAGCATGTACTATGGAGAATATATTGGTTGGCCCTTTGTCCTTGATGTCAAAGGGGAGAGTATTTTGGTGTTGCTTGATATATCTAACACGTGCTATAACTTGAAGTGATAACCACCAACATGGTTGCCATCAAGTCCAAAGGGGGAGATTGTTGGCATTATGGTACATGTGTTGTCCTTGATGGAAACCCACTCACAAGTAAGTTCAGAATTGATCGAGGGAAATTCTCATCATAGCAGGTCTATTCAGAGGTAACAAAGTAATGGCACAAAATAACAGGATGATAGGACAAAGGATTTTAGATCAGAATCAAGCAATTGAAGAAAAAGAATGTTTTAAGTGGTATATGTTGGCTCACCTAGTCCAAGTAGTGTATACAAGCAGGTTCACAGAACAAAAGGCACATATACGTATGCATGCACTTTCGTAGAAGGAAAAGTGCATATGGGATGAAAAATTAAGGTTCATGAATACCAAGGGTCCATACCATGGTATTATCCCACTATATTGAGTGGAATAATGGTTACTTAATCCCGTCCAAGAATACCATAGGTTCTAAGTGTAGTTTTGGTCTGAGGTATTGAGAAAGTATAAAATTATATAAGGAGGAGAAGATCAAAGGGCTAAGTGTGCAAGTAAAAAGGTTTTACATGAATACATCTATCTGAAGTATATTTTATGTTGTAAAGACTATGGTTATGATATGATCAGAAATATATTGTGCACCATTGGGTACAATGTTGGATGAGGATGATGAGACCTTAAATGACTTATCATTGTAAGATCTCATAATGGATGGGCTAGATCTGAATGTTAACGCATGTTTTATCCTTTATATGTTATGATCTTGATATGTCTGAAGTCTGGAATAGCTGCAAAGTTATAAGTTATTATTTGTAGATCTATATGCTAGTTTTCCTTGGTGAAGGCGCGTATACACGCTGATTCGACATTTCCAAGTAGCATATGCAGAAGAAAATCATGTTGTTAAGAGATGACTAATGTATCTGATGATTGCTTCTATTTTACTATTTTCTATCAAAGATGTCTTCATTAGATTTGAAAGTAGAACTGACTGTATAAGGAGATTGAGCCTAATTGATTGATTGATTAAGCGAGAAGGGTGATCTTTGTTGTTGTCTGTTTAGACCTCTGTAATTTGACAATAGATCTTCAGAATGTTACTGGTTGATACAATTTTTGGTTCGAAAATTTTATGATTTAGTATTTTAGAGGGATACACAGGTTGGGTTAAGGGAAGTAGCATATACATGTAGGTTCGCTTCATTGAAGTAGCGTATACATTCTCACATATGAATTTTGAGGTTGCACTTGGTTCTGGTTATTGATGCAGTGTTCTCGGTTTAGCTCTAAGTTCTAGTGATAGTGATCTGGTTGTTCATATTGACTGATTGTTGGTAGATGCAGTTATAGCAGTGGTGATTGATTTTGAGCTTCAATGTTTCTGATGGGTTCAGTATGAAAATTTGATGAAACATGGCCTTCATATTGTGTTGATGTATACCAAGAGCATCCACTCAGAAAATTTATGAAATGTGGTCCGTGGAGGAAAAGTTGAGGCAGTAGCCTTCTATAGGTTGACGCCTATGTACTGGTAAACATATCAACCAGTACAAGAGCTAGGGGGTTGGAGCTCCCTTCTAGTAGAAGCTGGAAAACGAGTCAAGGTTGTAACCTTCAGTAGGTAGATGCCTACGTACTGGAAAATTCCGCACCAATACAAAACTTGTAAACAATTTTCTTATAAGAAGATTGAAGACTGATACGACTCCAGTGGTGGTTTTTTACCACATTGGGTTTCCACCTGAAAAATCCTGGTATTCATGTGTGTTTCTTATGTGTGTTGATTTATTCTATTTTCACTGCTTATTGCATCACACTATGATTTAAGACAAAGAATTAGTTGTTTATTAAAGTTTATTATCTACACGTTGGTTTCATTCTTTAAAGGTGTAGAGATACGCTAATTGGCTTCTGTAAAATAACATATATAGCTTGAAAATAAAATCATTATTCTGAAAGTTAAAATACTGATTTACGCACCCCCCCCCTCTCAGTATTTTTCCCAACACCTTTTGCTCCATTAATGGGTTAACTCCCATGAAATTTTACCATGGATTGAGCAACATATTTAAGGGCTTGGCATCTCATGCTATCCTCTAGTTATCATCTAGGCCACCTCATTTTTTCATTTGTTTATCATCTGGGTCCCCTCGTTTGATTCTCTAACTGACTCCTAGGTCATCTCGCACTATCCTTTGGATATCTCCTGGACTAGATCTCCTGCTTCCATTTGGATAAATAATTAAACATGTATCTAAATATTTCCCAGGGTTTTTCCTCATCATACCCCATTTTTCCTTCTTCTTCCTCTAGTTCTAAGTGGGAATTCTCATTTTCCTTCTTTTTCTTCCTATAATTTATATACCCTTGATCTCCTTGAATCAACAATTGTGGTAACACTTTCAAGCTAGTAGGATGCTCAAATTTGATACTACTGTAATATCCCTTGAGATTATTTTCACTAAATTAATAGGGAATTTACTTCAAAAAATTATACCATGAATTTCCATTCCAAAGACACCATATAAATTTCACAAATTCACATAATAAAAATTGCCAACAATTTAAATCATGTAAAACCCATAAATTAAATGAATGTTGTAGCTTTGGCAATATTTTATTAATGGAATTCTTAGGAGGAAATTTACATAAATAATTGAAGTAAAACCTAGGAGTTATTTCTTGAAAATGCTTGCACTTGATCTCTTTGATAATTTCGGTTTTGTTGAATATTTTGAACCCCTTTCTATAAGTGATTTCCTCCCTCCCAAAAAATTCAATTCAACCCACCAATTAGGAATCAATTTAGCCCCTGAGAGAAAAGAAATCAGCCTCATTAAATATTTTAGAATCGACCTCTAAAGATCATGCTCTCAACCTCTCGAAAATGTCACAAATTATACACCAGTAATTTGCTCAGCTATTCAGCGTAGCAATTTTGCCTCAAATGAATTCTGGAAAATGCAACAATAATTTGGCCCTAAAGAATTTGATGATATTCATCCTTAAATTCAATTAACTTGTCCCCTTGAAGCACCACAAATTTGTTCCTCACAAATATGCAGTTCGACCTCTAAGAATTGAATAGATTTGGCCTCCACCCAGTTATAAATCAATTCATTGCTACTGAAGGATTTTGGCCCCTTCTTTGACACTTCGATCTCTTGATGGTTCGAATTATTTTGTTTGCAAAAGATCACAATGGCTAGCTAGGGTGTCTTTACAACCACTTAAACCAACTGCCACCAACTAGGGTGTGTACCTCAACATCGAAACTGGGAAACAACGAGGGTTTCTCCCTCACTCATAAAGCTTCTCAAGCTCCTTGATAATTCATAAATAATTTATTCATATGCCTTGCCTTGAGCCTTCTTCCCCTCTTAATAATATTTCCCTCCTCCAAGAACCATGGGTCACTTTATTTTTCCTAAATTTACTTTTACCACCTTTATTTTAATATTATTTATTTTATATTGTTAACCCCTTTATTTTTTGTCAATGGCTAATGGGATCTAGTTAGGGTATCACTTCATCCCTTTCATTGTTTTATGGATCGAAAAGGGACATCACAATTATTGTGTTTAGGATATCATTTAGGTCTTTTTCTAAATTTTAAACCAATTTTTCAAAAACAAAATCCATTAGAATGCTTACATAGAACCCAAAGAAGATGCATATCATTGACTTGGCACTAAATCTAGGTCAAGGTTCAACAATTTTTCTCATCAACCCTTAAAAATGCATTGTGAAACCCTGACATGGTAACAAAATGGGGTCATATGCACATAAAAAGGTGATAAAAGGCCATCGCACAAGGAATGTGTGCATATTCCTAGGAATGCACACACACTTATCCACTACGCTAACTTGGCGACCTAACTAGTGTCCTGGTTGGTAGCTTAGATTTTCTCAAGTTCGGAGTTTTAGGAACACATGCAAGATCCTAGAAATGTGCATGCTTTCATGCGAGCATACATTTCGAATGGACCCATTACCACTTTTGGGGCCATTAACTTCATGCAATTGCCCATGTATAATCTAGATTTTGTTTAAAGTCTAGTAATAATGACTTAGTCTTCTAAAATTCCATAATAATACAATAAAAAAATATTTTTTGATTTATTTGTTTGTTTGCTAAGTTATGTGAGTCCTCACATGATTGCTCGCTTAACCTTACATTTGGCTTGAGAAACTTTGACCATCACATCCTCCCTCGGCTACATCATCCCTTAACATGGTTAAATATTTGCTCATTAAATTTGAAACTTGTAATTTTCACATCATAGAGTGCCTTAAGAGTACACCCCATCACCATCTATTCTATTCCCATAAACAACATATTTTGAATTTAATTAAAAATAAAAAATTATATTTATATTTATTTTTCAAAAATATATATATTTAAAAAAATCACTTTAATTTTTTTTTAACTACATAATTTTTTATAATATAAATTTACTATTTAAAAACTTTGAAATCATTACATAAAAAATCCTGATATTCATATTACTTGTTCAAATTAAACTTGGATGAAAATGACTAACTAAATAAAAAAATTATAATTATAACATCTAAATACACCAGCATTATAAATAAAAATGTCCAGAATTGAATCTAGATAGAAATAGTATTAAACCTACCTCTTATCTATTTAAATATTACACTGAACCCTTTTCAAATTTAAAAGACATGAACAATTCATTCATTTATCAAATCTAAAAAATATGAACAATGCATTCATTTATACATATATAATTTATAAAATCATTTAATATATGCTTTATATAGCAGGTACTACACATTTAATCGGTGCTTTAAAAAAATAGAAAATCAACCGTTTATCTCATAATAAAAAAAATGATTATCTTTCATCATTAAAAAAACATTAAATGAACTTTGACCACTCCTCACATACAAGTGAAAGCTCTGAGATCAGTTCATATCAGCCCATGACAAAAGCGCCAATCCGCAGTTTGAGACGTGCACAAACAACGCTGACGGTCAAAATTCACCGACCGCACTGAGTCACGAGTTCTTTGTGAACCATGTATTATAATTTTTCTACAGAGATTGCACAAAGTTATGATTCCAATCCTGGTATCGAATCCCATTCTCGGAGCCCATCCACTTATAAATTATTTTTCGTTCCCCCTGAATTTAAGACACACCAAGATATGTATGTCATGCCAATGGATGCAGCGAAGTCATGAATTCATTGTTGATCCATCGTACTGTGTCGCAACATGGCCGCAGCCTGCAAATTTTTGGGCATTTAACAGTCATTGAGGATTGAATAAATTTGAAATGGAAGAAGACGGGCACGTTAGCACGGTTTGTGTAACAGAAGATAGGATTGAGTGGCCCGGTGTTGCAGAGGCCGCATTAAAGGAGTCCAAGAAGCTATGGCTTCTTTCAGGGCCTTCAATAATTGTTGTGATTTTCAATTTTTTACTGTCAGCCGTTTCCCAGATGTTTGCAGGGCACTTGGGTGAGTCGGAATTAGCAGGAGCTTCAATTGCCAATATTGGAATTCAGGGATTTGCTTATGGAGTTTTGGTCAGTATTATTATAAATATTAGTGAGTTTTAATTTAAGTGAATTGAACTTATTTTGACTGATTGAACGGAATGTTTGGTTTTTTTTATTAAATTTGAGAAAATGATTGAATGTTTGTGAGCAAAATTTAATTTCTAAGAATGAAATGATGAATGCTATAATATTCATCATATTTAAAAATCTGTTTCTTGGATTAATTATATCAGTAGAGTTGGATTGATGTTTTGAATCAATTACTATGGTTTATATTTGCTGAGAAACTATATTAGTTGGTTGGAAACTTCAATCCAATTTTACCAATTTGAAAACTTCGATCCAATTTTACCAATATAATTAATCCTAACTATATTTGGATCACAAAAATCTTAAATATCTCCCAAATATCTTAAATATCTTGTTCTTTTGTTATAATAATAATTATATCAATTTTATTCTTTTATTATAATAATAAAGTAGAAATTTTAGAAACATCCAACTCTCTGGAAAATTCCAGTAAAAGATCAATATTCTAATTATTTTACCACCACTTCATTTTGCTCAGTGACAACAATTTATAATTTTTCATATTATTTTTTGAACTTTTACCCTTTTGTTTCGAAAGTGTATGAGAGGTAAAAATTTGTTTTGAATTTTGGACAGATCGGAATGGCAAGCGCAGTGCAGACTGTGTGTGGGCAAGCGTTTGGAGCCAAGCAGTACAGTATTCTTGGGCTTATATGCCAACGATCTATGATCATATTAACTGCAGTTTCTGTGCTCCTAAGTTTTCTCTACGCTTTCTCAGAGCCTGCACTGCATGCTATGGGACAAACCAGAGCAATAGCTGAGAATGGAGGCATTTTTGCTAAAGGGCTTATTCCTCAGATCTTTGCCTTTGCCCTTAGCTCTTCCTTGCAAAGGTTCTTGATGGCTCAGAATATAGTGATTCCCGTTGCCTACATTTCTGTGGCCACTTTTGTGGTACATATCCTGTTAAGTTGGGTGGCTGTTTACAAGCTGGAATGGGGCCTGCTAGGAGCCTCATTAACTCTCAGCCTGTCATGGTGGATTCTCACCATTGCAACTTTCTTGTATGTGTTCTGGAGTCCACGTTGTAAGGAAACATGGAATGGTTTCTCATTAAAAGCCTTCACTGGGCTCTGGCCATTCTTCAAATTCATGGTGGCTTCAGCTTTTATGTTATGGTAAGATGAACTTTCATGACCATTTTAGTATATTGGAATTCATAGACAAAATCTGGCATGTGTTGAGTGGCTTTTACTGCTATATATTGACAAGCTTTAATGGTGTGTGTCTGTTACAACAGCTTGGAAATATGGTATAATCAGAGCCTGGTTCTCATTTCAGGGCTGTTGCCAAATCCACAAGTCACTTTGGATTCTCTTTCAATTTGGTAAAATCGTTGAATCCATGTTAAGAAATATAACTTGTAACAGACCAAGGTGTCCAGTCCTATAATATGTTGCTTTTACTTTTCTTATAGGTATTTTGGATATATGATTGAAGCTTTAGCTTTTGGCTGTCTAAATATAATTTCGAACTTTAATTTGATTCTGTATTATTTTTCCTATTTTAATATTGGTTGCAAGAGGACATTGATTTGCTATTACGCAACCTTGGTTTTATGCTCTCGTTCCTGTATATATATTATGAATATTTTGTTAACTTTCATTGCTTTTGGTTCAGGAATTTACTTTTCAATTATATGGTTTCAGGAATTTACTTTTCAATTATATGGATTGATATTTTATAGTGTATACTTTTTACTTTTATGTTTTTTAAAGTAAGATACACTTAGACTTTATTATTTTTAATATATGATGGGAAATGTTCGATTTATATTTGACATGGGCAGTATGAACTATTGGACCTGGGACTTGCAACTCATTATGGGCATCAGCGCTGCTGCATGGTTTGTACCATAAATCGAATATTTTATTTTAGTTTCATAGTAGTGTAGCTGGCTTAGATTGGTATATTCTAGATATCTTTGTGTATATATCCCACCTGCTGATTATACTTATATTGACAGTGTAAGAGTCGGTAACGAGCTTGGAGCCAGGAGGCCCAAAACTGCAAGGTTTTCAGTTGTGGTTGCAGGGTGTACCTGCTTTTTAATCAGTGTCATTCTTGGTATTGGAGTTTTGGTACTTAAGAAACGGTTGAGCCAAGCATTTACAAGTAGCAATGAAGTTATCAAGGCGGTTTCTGCAATGACGCCATTGTTGGCATTATCAGTGCTCTTGAACGGGATCCAACCTGTTCTTTCCTGTAATTAAAATCTTAAATGTAGATTTTGGAATATGATGGTAGATTTTGGAATATTTAGGATTTTGATGGATAAAATCTTAAATGTAGATTTTGGAATATGGGTGTGGATTTTGGAATATTTAGGATTTTGATGGATAAAAGCCAAGTGGCTGCAATTTTTGTCAGATTTTTGAAATATTTGAGAATTTGTTGAACCATTTTCTTTAATTTTTTGAAATATTTTGAAATCTATTATATAATAACCAAGTTAACTAATTAACTTAGCTATTTTGCATAAATTTTTAAAATATTTCAGAGTCAATGATCTGCTCTCCTGCTACAACCGCTGACTGTAAATAAATTCATTGGTATGACAGACGTAGCAATTGGATGTGGGTGGCAATCTTTCGTGGCTTACATCAATCTGGCGTCATTTTACATCGTTGGTTTACCCATTGGGATATTGCTTGGGTTTAAGGGGAAATTAGGAGCCAAGGTAATTATGTATATTATTGGTTTTACTTATTGAGAGATTGAGTGGGTTTAAAGGCTTAACTTTCTGGGCAACTCCTCCACTTAGTTAGACTAATCGATTGTGTATATCATTGTAATTACACGTTAGCAAAAAGTTATTTTATATATATATATAGTTGCGTTACACGTTAGCAAAAAGTTATTTTATATATATATATAGTTGCGACTGAGTTTGAAGGAAAACGTGTGTTAAAAAGTAATTTTTTTTATTGTTCCTGCAGGGAATATGGTGGGGAATGATCTGCGGAGTTGTATTGCAGACAGTCATTCTTATTATTTTTACAGCCCGGGCCAACTGGAAAAAAGAGGTAAGGTTGCCTTACAAAATTTACAAAGTTAAAACATACGTGAAAAGAGTAACTCTTTTATATTGCATTGTCACTGGATAAAGGTGGAAGCCGCTGTGGATCGTCTGAAACGCTCGAGCAGTACTCAAGAGCAATCTCATGAACGGGCTTCCCATTTGTAGACCAAATTCGCTTTACATACAGTTCGCGTTATATAATTGTAGCCCTGAAAAGAAGAGGAACTCTGCAACAAAAGCACCTGTTAATTGAAAAAAATGGACTCTGCAACAAAAGATCAGGTTAATCAAGAAGATGGACTCCGTCACTCTGCCACAAATCCTCATGGGATTGTTTTAATTTTTCCACTCACAATTCCAAAGGTGTTGGCAACCCTAAAAAAACCAGTTTTCAATTTTGTTATAACATTAATATTTGATTGGTTAAATGTTACAACAAATCGGCAAGCTCTTTGAATCGTTATGCTGCTTTATATTTTCATGGTGTACTTCTACTGTGAGTTGCCACGCACAGGTTAGAATTTTTTAACTGTGAGGACTACATAACTGGGTCTGCTTTCGCCCTGGGTTCGAAGAATTCCATATTTTGGATTGTAAAAGGGAGTAGCTCTATTGATTCGTAGGGTTGATGAATGAAATTGTCATGATTATCATGTCATTGGATCATTGGATAAAAAAATGACAGAAAACCTAAATTGCTTTTAAATAACCAGAGTTTAAGGAGTAAAAATTAATCAATAACCAGAGTTTATGAGTAAAATTAGTCAAGAAAACCATTAAATATTGACATCTAAATATTTTCGAAACAACCAATAGACATTTTCTCCGTTTAGCTTCACTTTTGTTTCCTTAAAATTATGAAACGTAAATTAGATATCCATGTAAATTTTTAATTATTATTAAGTATGATAAAGTTATTTTAATTTTGGATGATAGAAGCTATTAAAAATGTAAATTTTTTAGTGTAAATTTTAACTAAAGATTTATAAATTTAATTTTCATATTTATATAATTTTTAATGATATTATATATATAATATTAACTACTATATATTAAATATTATATTTTTAATTTTATTTAAAAATTATTTTGATTTTAGTAATTTAATAATATTATTTATATTTATTTACATATTATATATAAAAATATTCATAGTTTTAATTTTATTTAAAAATTCTAATAATAGATGTATCTTATTTTTTTTAACATATTTTAGGTCTTGTCCTCATCCTCCACATCGACAAGCTTTTCAATCACACACTCAAGCAAGGGTTCCCTAAACCATGGATTGAGAGCCTCATTATCCCTATTTTTAAAAGTGGGGATACAAATAACCCCTCTAATTATTGGACAATTATGATCAGCCCTCTCTTAGCCAAGTTATATGGTAGTATTCTGGAAAAGAAGTTGAGCATATGGCTTGAAAGTGAAGGTAAGCAGGCTAAAGGCCAAACGGGTTTTAGAAGGCATCACTTAAAAATTACACTTAGGATCATTGTGGAGGAATGTCGTAATGATAAATCCAATCCCTTTTGTTGCTTTGTGGACTTTAGAAAGACTTTCGATACGGTTCCTAGAAACAACCTTTGGAATAGATTAGAAGAGCTAAAGGTTCCTTTCAAGTTGAGAGCTGCCGCTATAAGGTTATACGAGAATGTAATTGCCAAACTAAAAAGTAATGAGGGGTGGTCGAAAGATAACAAGGTTGTCCCCTCTCCCCTACCCTATTTGGCATTTACATCGACAAGCTTGAAGGTTATTTAGAGGAAGCAGGATGTGCTGGCACGATCTTAGCGGGGATAGTCATCATCCTTCTTCTCTATGCTGACAATATTGTTCTTCTCGCAAGGTGCCCATCTGATCTTGATAAGCAACTTAGGCTTCTTAAGGATTTCTGCTCTACCATGGGTATGATTGTTAACACTGATAAAACAAAAGTTATGATTATCAAATCCAAGGACACTTAAACTAATTGTATGTATGACAATAATAACTTGGAGGAAGTGTATTCTTACAAGTACCTAGGAATTGATATTCATCGCAAGCTCAACTGGAACTATAGAATTAAGAAAATGATTAATGGGGGGTGGAAAACTTATTTTGGTCTTGAAAATAATTGTAAAATGACAAACCTCGTAATATGGGATAAAAAGAAGTTCCTCTTTGAAACTTTAGTCACTCTTGTTCTCTTATATGGATGTAAGGTCTGGGGTTGCAACATCTCTAGAGAATCCTAGAGAAAGATTGAGCAAATCCAGAAGCGTTTTATAATGTATAACCTGAAAATTAAAAGCAATACACCTTATCATATTCTCCTTATAGAAGTAGATCTTTCCCCTATCGAGACCCTAGCTATGACTAGGCTTCTTTTGTACAAGCTCAAACTCAATAACATAGGAGATCATAGACTTCCTAAGCTAGCTTTAAATTCCATCCAAAACCACCTAAGGCTCAAGCGGGGGTGGTATAAAGACATGAGGGCCTAGTTAAACCATTGGGAGATCAACGAGAATGATGCATCGCAAAACATTAATAACATTAAAGTTATTGTTACTTCTAAGTTCATAGAAAAAATGTGGTGTGAGAAAGATTTAGCAACTAAAATAAAATTAATTTATTATAAGAAGGTCATCAACCCCACCCTAGAAGATCAAAAGTATCTCTCTATTTTAACTAGCTCAAAGAAGAAAATTAATATAGCGAAGATTAGAACGAACTCTCATGAGCTCCATAGTGAAACAGGTCATTGGGTAGTTCCTAAAACACCATGGATGGAAAGGATCTGCCATCTCTGTGAGAATAGGAACATCGAGGATGAAAACCACTTCCTCTTAAAGTGCCCCGCGTACATCCACATTAGATCTTAGTTTCATAATCTTTGTCGCAATACTGACCTTCCTAGCCTTTTACGATGTCAAAATTATAGTGAGCTCTGGAGGGTTCTCTCCAAGCTTTTTGAGCATAGGAATAAAATCTTAAATCAAACTAAATAATTTGTTTCTTTAGGTCCAATAGACCAAAGTTTGGTCTCAGTGGACGAATATTAACCACACCAATCTCATCATAATTAATTATATATGTGAAAAAATATTATAATATATTAATTTTTATATTGCTTAATATTAATATTGAAAATATGAAATTTTAATATAACTGTTACTAATATAGATTATAATAAATAAATCTAATTTATAACTATTATTTATGTTTTTTTTTATATTTCAGTAGAAAATTTTTATTTTTAATTATATATTTTGTCAATTAAATTTATTAAGTTTTTATATGCTCATTAATTATATGCTATGAAATATCATCCTTATAAATAAGTCTTGAGGGTTAGCTCAATTGGTTAAGTTTGTGTGGCCACTTATTCAATTCTCCTCAACAACACCTAGTTAATGGAGGTTGTTAGGTAGAGTTAGCTCAATGATATGCTTATTAATTATATGTTATGAAATATCATCATTACAAATAAGTCTCCAAGGTTAGTTCAATTGGTCAAGTTCATGTTGTCAAAGCACCTGGCTAATGGAGGTCTTCTCCTTTAAGCCCTTGGGGTTAGATCTGCCTAGATATTTCCGTACTAAAAAATCATTATTACAAATATGAATCATTATAATTTAAATTTATTTTAATGTGATATTCATGGAGGTCATTGAGTCAATTCTCCTCTAAGCCCTTGGGGTTAGATCTATCTAGATATTTCCTAGGAAAAAAGTTATCATTACAAATATAACAAATTAAGTTGAATCAATTTTTATTTTTTTAATTGATTTACCGTTATGTTTTATTATTAATAGTATTTTTGAATATTAATACTTATCATTTTATGGTATATTTAGTTGATAGTTAAAATGTTTACACTTATTTCTGACACTACATCTCTCTATTATTTTGTAAATGACCTCTTAACTATAAAATAAATTATATTTTTTAAAAATATTATAATAACTAAATTAAAATATTATATTAGAAAATTAATATTTAAAAATAAAATAATTATATTTAAATTTTATAATAATTTAATAAAAAAACATTTAAAATTAAAATTTATTAAATTGGTTTAAACTTCTAAAAACTCCCACATTAGTTTATGTAAATGGTTACCATCCTCAAAAGTCTCAGGGGTTGGGTAAAAATTATTGTCCAAATAATTTGTCTTAAATTTTAGTTTATAAATTTGTCTTTACCATTTTCAAAAGTCTTAGGGGTTGGTTGTACATTGTCATCTAAATAATTTGTCTTAATTTTTTGTTTATAAATTTTCCCTTTGATTTCTATTGTTTGTCAAAAGAACAAGTTATATGGTATATTCTTCTAAACTAAAACCAAATATTCATAAAATATTTAGATGACTTGGTAGATATGTATGCACACTGATCTAAGTGTCCAAAAGTTTTGGAAAGACTAGCATCTACCCATGGTTGAGTAAGATTAGTGAGCACTGTAATTGTTATAGTAAGTTAAGTCATCTTATTTACCAGTCCTAACAAACAAAAATTGTAATTTATACTCGTTTACATATATATCTTCTAAAGATCATATTCGACAAAAATAAGTAATAAGGATGGTTAAAAAAACAATAGACTTTCACTGTGAGAACCATATTAGTAGTTAGAGAGTGGACTTTTTAATCCAAGATAATTACTAGTGACGTTGATGTTGGAGTTGGAGCTAGAGCTAGAGCTAGAACTAGATGGTTGATTACTACCAACAGTTGAACATGTTCATTGGATTCTGTATTTGATTCTAAGAGCCCATAATGTTCAATGTTAAATAATCTCACTATTATCTTTTTATCTCCTTGCCACCCGCAAATAACTTGTAATTTTCAATTTGTTTGTCTCGTATGATATAGTAAAGAAGAGTATCCATCTCATGTTGATATAGTAAAGAAGAGTATCCATCTCATATTGATAAGTAATAAGTAATAGAGTGAAAAAAATACAACCTTCTTTTATGTAACTTGGGAACCCATTTGAACCTATTTCCACCACTCTGAACCGAAAAGTAGGCACGCCTATTTCCACCAATCTCTAAGCCAAGAAATAGGCACAGTAACCAAACTCCCTCGGCTACCAATAAAATATTTCTTTCCAAACTTCGAGTACAATTGCATAAAAAAATGTGCTACTGATTCTCATTCGAATAAATGTTGTTTTCTTGTCGAGGATAGATTATGAGGGAAATTCCTATTTCTAACCCCATAGAAAAGTAAATGCTGCATGACATGCAAGGCAAATAACTTTAGCCCTATAAGTGACAGCACGTGAATTGAGATAGCAGCCTGGAGAGAGAGAGCTAAAGCGATTTGCCTTGCATGTCAGCAGCATTTACTTTTCTATGGGGTTAGAAATAAGAATCCCCCACTAAAAAAGCTCTGACCCATGTGGCTGAAAAGACGTTACCTAGGAGCCATTGGACTAATACACGTGCGTCTTCTACATGGGACCCATAGGACTAATACACCTGCAAAAAACAAAGGAATGACATTTATTTCCCTATCACCAAACCCTATCCTAGTCAGGTCCAAGTGCATCTCTGCACCACCTGTGGCATGCCACGTGAAGAGTTTCCTAGCGCGAGCACTCACCGAGAAGCGCCACCCTTAGCCCCAAAGAAAATGCCGCATGCTCATCATTCAAAACCGGCCGTTAATATCCACCATGAAACTATATTCGCCATTCATTCGTTTTCCGGTTGTGTTATGCCAAAATTTCTCATAATAAAGTTTTCCCACCAGGGTAAATAATTTGTCTTAACATTAAGACTCCATAGATGTGCAAAGTAAGAATCAGGCCCCGTACGCATACAAGGCTTCTCAAGTGGAAAACGCCTTTAGAATCTTCAAGGCTATGTCTCTTTCCTTTTAAAGGAAAATATTAGATTCATCACCTTTTTTTTCTTTTCTTTTAGTTTATTTAATACTTGTAAGTATACCCTTTGCATCCCGGCTACAGACACAGCACATGAATGATCACCATACCCTTCATCCAAATATGGACCATGCCGTTGATGCGCATCACAATACAACCCGATCCTTACAGTACCATGCGGCATGGATGGGCATCACAGTGCAGACGACGAATTTCCTACCGCTTCTACCTATACCACCGTTAGACGGTCCGAACACTACGGTATACGATACGGTATACAATACAAGATACATAACATACTCATTTAACGGGTCACTCGTTTGAATTTGAATTTTGGGTTTGAATTTGAAAACCCGCCCAAATGAAATTTACATTTCTATGAGGGATTACCCTTAACCAACATGTGATCGGAGTATACGCCATCCTTCAATTGCTACGGTGATGCCCGGAGGGTGCAGCAAAAGGGCTCGACCTCCTGTTGTTTGAATTATTGTCATTTTCCAAACTTAGTTGCTTGCCCTGCATCATCAGGAATCAGGATTTACTCAACCTGCACAGCACGAAGCCATGAACAAATCGCTGGGAATGGGCGGAGTTATAGGTAAACCAATAGAGTTTAGTTTTCACAGCTTTTTTCTATTATTGTTTTGACTTTTTTATGGGGTTTTTGAAACTTAATTTGCTGATGATTGTGAAATATCACAATGCTATAATTTGAATTATTTTACATTGTATATTGATTTATAAAGTGGGTGATTGAATTCCCAAAGTTCGGCTTGCTGGACTGTAAATAAAATCACCCATCATCGTTTCCTTGATTGGAATTCCTATTCAAAATTCATTTTATTATGGATTCAGGGACGGGGGCGACTTTGAATGTAGCCAAACCCAAGAAGTAGCAATATTTGGCCTTGGGGGTGTTGGGCTTACCGTAAGCAAAATTCAGCTTCATTTCTGGATTTTTTTTTTTTTTAATTGGGATCGATATGATGAGTTTACTGTTTAATTTTCTGTTAGACATCTGACCTGGGCTTAACTGCGCATGTAGGCTGCTGAAGGGGCAAGAATTGCAGGATATTCTCGAATAATTGGAATCGATTTAAACAATGACAGATTTGAAAAAGGTTGTAAAATGCCCATTTCCATCCTTTGTTAATCACAGTACGTATGTTGACTCGAGAATTTCCTTTCTACTTAGTTGTTTGAATCGTTTTTGTAATCTGTCCTCTTTCATCAAAGCTCTTTGGTGTAACTAAATTTATAAACCCACTGGACTACAAGAAGCCAATTCAAGAGGTTGGATGAGCTGCCTACAATGATTTCAACTTCTCTTTTCCTTTCTCTCTTTCAAATTTATTGGTCTTTGTTAGTGCTTAATAGATGTGTAAAAGATTTTATGTTAAAGCTCAATTCAGTTTTGTGTTGTATTTGGAAAAATGTCTTAAATTAAAACTAAACTCTTGGAGCTTATCAGGTTATTGCCGAGAAAACTGATGGAGGGGTCGACTACAGCATCGAGTGCACAGGGAATGTCAAGGCCATGATTCAAGCCTTCGAATCCTGCCATGACGTATTTACTCTACCTCCCCTTCTGAAATTGTAAATATACGCTCAGTTTTACCTATGCATATGCTGATCAAATGGGTATGTGTTTCTTCAGGGTTGGGGTGTAGCCGTTTTAGTCGGTGTCCCTCATTCGGACGCAGTGTTTGCAACCATCCCTGTGAATTTTCTGAACGAAAGGACATTGAAAGGAACTTTCTTTGGAAACTATAAGCCCCATTCTAATTTCCCAGGCCTTGTAGAATTTTATTTGGATAAGGTAAGAATTTCTTTCATATGTTATTCTATGAAGATTCATTGCTTAGATTTTAGGATAGAAATGGCTCTCTCAGGCCATGCCTGCTGCTTTCCTTTCCTGGCAAAAATCACTACTCTTTGATCTCCATGTAATTAGTCTTTCAAGCTAACTTCTTTATTATTATTTGCAGAAGCTTGAATTGGAGAAATTTATCACACGAGGTTTCATTTGCCGATATCAACAAGGCATTTGATTACATGATTAAAGGTGAGAGTCTGAGATGTGTGATAAACATGATTGACAATTAAATGTTAGAGAGGAAGTCAACAGTAATATCTTAAGTTTTCCCAAGTTTCTTACATATTCTGTGGTGGATGGCATCTTTGAAGTTAAATTCCTTGACATATAGAAGTTCCCTGAATTCAATACATGAAAGGGTTTGGAGAAATATGTTAGAATATTTGTATATTGTTAAATTTTGAATTTTAAAAGTTTTAAACCTTGAACAAGCGTTATTGTTACGAAGAATCTATGTTGAAATTGTCTGATCTTGAATAATTAACATGGTTATTACAAATTAATCGGTGCAAATTTTGAAAATTGTTATAAAAAAATTACAGTGAAAGTTTGAATGGATGTGAAATAGAAATCGAAAGTGTTTTTTTTTTTATATAGAAAATCAAAGTCATAATCTTTGTAATAATCTTTTCTCATTTCTATCAATTCTACATATAACATCAAAAACTCATTTACAAAGAAATTTAGTTCATTGTCTTTCCCGAGTGTGATTTCTATTCTTTTGAATATGTTAGGATTGCAATATTTCAACAGTCCAGTTTTTGCACTCCTTTTTATTGCGTTTCCCATTTCACTCTAGGTTTAAATTCAACAGCATTCTCTGGGGTCAATTTTAATGTTGATGTGTGCTCCTTGGACTACTGAAATTTGCTGCCTTGGGTAAAAAAATTCTCTTACCAAATGTTTTGATGGGCTAGGCTTTCTTGGCTTTTGAAGTTGAGTTCAGTTTAGAAACTTATTCGGAAAAAACATATATTAATAACCCACGTCACTGTAAATTGCATACCAAAGTTGTATGGATTTTAAAAAAATTACAGTAACATTTTGTTGCCATATACACGTTTTAGTGGATGTTGGAACCGAAGTGGTTATCCACTCTTTTAGGTATTACAGACTTTAATATTGAAAGCTATGAACCCCTTATTGTATGAGTAGAAGATATTGGGTAAGCATGGAATAAAAATCACTAAATTTATCTGTGATTTGGTAAATTTGAGGGATCAAATTTGTGATGCTTTTTGAAATCAAAGTACAGTAGTTGATTGAAATTATTATTTTTTTTATAAAATTTAAAATAAATTATTTCGGGATATATCTCTCATCTATTATTTGGGAAAACAAGTCTCTTTATGTTGGTTCAATGATATTACAATTAGTATAGATTCAATTTAATTTTCGATCTACTACCAAGTTACAAGAATAACACATTAATAAAATATTTTAACTATAAGAAATTTTTAATTTTCATTTGCTAATAATAATAATAGTTTCAGGTTGGTTGTGGAGCAGGAAAAAGCAATCACACCCTATGTAGGTGAAACCTAGAGAGTTTTAACTCTAAAATTTTCTCTACATTACATTGATAAATTACATGTATATGCTTATGGTACTTTTGGCATTCACACATGTAGATTCAAAGAAACATAAAACATACAGGAAATACCTTAACACAATGATAGAGGACAAACCTTAACACAAATTCCTTGTGGTTGATAATTTTCCTAATATCATTGGATGTTTGGAAGCCCTTCTAGATTGTACTTGAAGAGAAAAGTTGACTTTGTTATTACTATTGTTGCATTTTGGGAAGTGAGAAGATGATTTTAGTTGTAGTTGTGATTCTTCAAAGAAGTGTGCCACATTTAACATTTCAAATTTTAACTTTTAATTATTATAATTCTTAATTCAATAATTTCATTTTTTTTAATTAATAATTATAATTATTATTTTAATTATAAATTTTGATTCAACATAACATTACATGGAGTTACATGACTTTTCAACATTTCCCTCATATTGGACTATAGAGAACCTAGTGTAATTATATGTCATTCATTATCAAAAGAAACTTATTTATTTTGTTACCAGAGCATAACCCTTGATATGTTGCAATGTTGTCTATTAAATCTCTTAAACCAAATCAATTCCTTGGTTGCATTGCAGATGAGATACTCTACTTAGATGCTTGGCTTCTTGGTTGTTCACAATATTATTCCTCTAGTCAATTTATAAAATTAATTTGTTAATCTCGTAAATCAATTTGAGACACTCGAGTTCAATAATTAGATGTTTGGCTACTTAGTTGCTCATGGTATTATTCCACTAATTAATTTTAAACATTAGTTGGACCTAAATCTTTGATCATCCACATCCATTGCTCAATCTCCATCACAAAATTCTACTAAATTTAATGTATCAATTTGCATTAAATGTAGTCCATGTTTTAAGAAGTGCTACATGCAGTTGTGGTCCTCACCATTTCCACATGGTAGAAATCCATGTCGAAGGTTTCACATGGTCTCCCTAAAAGAAAACTTACCAAAATGTGGTGCAAAAACTTTTCCGTTGGGGACACTCAACCTAAAATCTTAAAATGTAAGGGATGTCTTAGCATATCCCTTGGATGCATTTTTGTGTTCCACATTTCCATACCCTAGAAACTTGGTAGGAGATTTGTTTTATGTACTCTAAAAATATCTTAAAACTCTGTTTGTTGATTAATAATGGTGTTAAGCCTGACCCAAAGAAAATTGGCTCAGTCAAATTAAACAAGAATGATGTTTAGTCTTGTACATACCATAATATACATCATGATGGAATTTGCATCTACAAATAAAGCTTTTTCATTGCTTTCAACTTATCCTACATCTCTGGACTCAAGTATTTAGATAATTGACCATATAAAATTTAGTTGTGATGTTGGATTTTCAACTTTTAATATTGACAAATATTTGCAAAAAAAGTTGCATCATTGTTGGAATTTAGAAGATCTAACACATATACTTGAAGTAAGTATTGGAATCAATAGGTAAATTCTCTCAAATACTTGTCCCTTTAGGTACCCATCAATCCTTTGGCAACAGACTTTGGATGATTGCTTTAAACAACGTGAAGCCTCCTACAACCTATAAACCAAACGTTGACTTGTGGATTTCATATATGCTTTAGGCTACAACATGTATATGTTCTCTAACTCTCCATTGGGGAAATTTGCATTTACATAAAGTTGATACACATTTATACAATATAATTTAGCAAGTATGAGCACACCTTAATTGACGACATTTGCACCACTATTGATTTTTTTTTGGGTAGTAGACTCCTTTAACCTGAACATACTATTTTCCACAAAGTGTGCTTTATAAAAAATAATTGAACCATCTTACTTATAGTTTATCTTGATAAGCCACTTTCATTCAATTGTTTTATTTTGAGAATCAATTCTACAAATCTCCAGACTTGATTTTTTTAACAATGATTCAAATTTTTTATACATGGAATTATTCCAATGGCTTCTACCATCAATTGTGAGGCTTCTTTGATAGTAACATTTTATGAATAATATATATATAAAAATAGTAAAAATAATATAAATAAGAATAAGACAAAAACAATGATTAATTAACTAATAATTAGTAGGAAAATGGATGTCTATACAAAGATGACCATTCATGAAAGGGTACTTACTTGGTTATATATACAAGACCCTAACTCTCAATTATATCATCATTCTTGTTCATACATTATTTTAATATCTATTATTGTATCTTTAATGGAGATCTAGATATTCCAAGTCTTTTGGATTATTTAATCTGAAGAACAAACTTTGTTTGTTCCATTTGAGATGAGAGAAATTTGGTCCTTTAGGCTGCTTAACCGCTGCATATAGCCACCTTGTCTGATCAAGGTCTTTGACCGTCAAATTTGTCAACGTCATTATCGTTAAAGTGTTTCGCTACCAGAATTTGGAGTTTCTCCATATGGCCATTTAGGCCTTTAGCTATTTACAAAAATTAGAAAAATAATAATTTAAAATAAAGAAATATATGAATAAAAAGAGTTATATATAAAAAAAAATTGAAAAAAATAAAAAAAAAATAATAAAAAAGCACTAAAAAGAAAAGAAAAATATAAAAAAATGTTATACATTAAAAAAAATAATAAAAATTAAAAAGTAATATATATTGGAAAGAAAAAAATATAATATATATATATATATAAAATAAAATGAAACAGGTGCAACTATCTAACAATCGCCCTGATCGAACAACACCCACTACTGCAAGCCTTCTTTCATCAACAATCCGCCCAAGTCCGAATGTCCAACAACCGGATCCCTGCCTCTTGTCATACGCGGCCATCCATCCTTCATAACCGTCGCGTCATTCTGCATCGTATACCACCACTCCATCATCTTTGTTCTCGCAGCTAAGCCATCATCAATATCAATTGTGGAGTAAACGTAGGGTTGATACAATTTTGTTGCCGCTATAATCCTTAACTACTTCTCCAGCACTACGTAAGTTCCATTCAGTCATTCCACCGTTTTTTTCCATCTCCGTCGGTTAAATTCACCAACGTCTAGAGTAGCCCATGGACTCTGATATGGTCATGAGGGTATAGTCTAGCCACTATAATAATTTACACAGATTCCTACGGAACATCATCAGAAGGAGGATCACAGCCCTTGGTAACAAATCAAGGTTTTTAAAGAATATAAAAATCCATTTTAAGTTCATGAAAATAAGAGGTGACTTATTAAAAAGGGAATTTAATTGATATCAATATTATAAAGTGAAAGGTTATACAAAGGTTTTATTTAAAGTAAAGGGCCAAAGAATAAAGTGCCAAGATAAAAGAAAATAATATTACATATAAGGTGAAGTTTTTTAAAAGTGGAGCTAAGTGAATTCAATTAGATAATCCTCTCGATCCTCTCGGTAATAATAGAGGGGGGATATTTTATTAAAAAAATAATAGAAATTTTGAAGTTTTTAATAGATAAAAAAAAAGTGGCTAAAGGTATTAAGATTTAAAAGGGATTTATTATATTGGCAAAAGTTGATTTCTCATAATAAAATTATAAATCCCTTGGTTGAAGTATAATTTGACGAAATTATCAATAAATATAAAATGACATCTAATCCAGAATTGAAGGAAGTAAGATTTCTGAAAACTTCACGTAATTATGCTTCAATGCTATTTAAAATTAAAGGGTCTGTTAGCATTGCTAGCAAAATGCCCAAAAATGGATCCATATAGGCTCTTGAAGTCTCCAAATTCACTTAGAAACATGCTAATGGATCCATTAATGCCCTTGAAATCTTCAATTTTTGCTCAAAGATCATCTAATGATCAAAATCAACGCAAGAGGAAAGCCCTTGGAAGGGCAGAAATGCACTATTGGGAGGCTAAAATGCTTAAAAAACCATGAAAAACCCACAAATGTAGGCTTAAACAGAGGAATGAACAGCCACCGTTAGACATGGCTGATCAATGACCTAGATCTAGGTAGCTAATCGCACTTGGCCGAGCAAAGGGGATAGTCTAAAGGCGAGCACATGACATCACCGATCAACAATCGTCGATGATCGAATTGGTGGGTCACATCGATGGGGAGTATAGTTTATATTATATAAAGGACCCGAGCATTGAGCGATTAGCGATTGCGATTTATCGCATCGATGCTAACCATGGGCTGGGGCATTTACAGATATACTGGTGTGACCCGATAACCAGACTCGACAATTATATAGATAAGATTGCATAAAAATTCAAGTCCGCAGGTTGGCCATTTTCAATATATTTCGTTGTATAACGAAATGTAAAGGGGAACTTGGCAGCGCCGATAGCGATAAAGCCTGGACCCAAAAGGGTCTGGGAATGATATTATATAATATTTTAGGTCTGGGGAAAACCATATCTTAATGTTTTTATTTTCGTTATTTAAACGAAATGCAAAGGGAATGGGCCAAATGTGACTTGCGATAGTGACAAGGCCAGACCTGATGCGTTTCAGAGTTAAAATATATATTGTTTCGGGTTTGCCAAAGCCGATTTCACGTGTTTTTCAGTGTTTTTCGCGGATTCCAAATACAAGGAAAACACACAAGAGCAGGATTTTGCGAATTGTGATGGCGATAGGGGCGGACCCGATAGAAGAATAAACCATTTTTTGAAGACCTTTGAAGTCTGAAAAGGACAGAGAAGGGTGAGATTTCTCAGTATTTGCTGTGTTTTCTGTTTATAACAGAAACAATCACCATTTGTAGTATAAAGGGAAAACAAAGGCACACAGACCCTTTCCATTACCCAGCAGAGGTCCACCATAAGGAAGTGTTGTTCTGCTATAATAGATGCATGCATTGTTAAAAGATTGGAAGGGCCACAACATGCTGCAGCTTGAAACAAAAAGATCAGGGAGCTCAGACAACACAACAACCACACCAAAAAACGTTATGGAGCATCTCTGGCATAGGAGAACTCCCAGACAGCGCAACAAGCCACCAAAAATATCTGAAAGTGGTTACTCTACTGTCATAAGTAGAATACTTCGATCCCATGCTTGCCTAGAGGGCATCAAATCAGTTAACAATGCATATCAGGCAGATTAAGACTCTGAGCCTCTTAGAGCTCTGGAGCATTGTAAACAGGCAACAAATAGCTGAAAGTAAAGTGTAATAGAGGTTTAACTTCTGGAGATTATTCCTCCTCTATTCCTTCAAGCTTCTCATCTTCATTCTAGCAATATAAGCTTCTTTTTCCATTATATGTTCAATGTCCATGTTGTGGAGGTAAATCCCCTCTACGGACAGAGGCGATCCCTACTAGCCTAGATCGGGTCTAGCAACAATCATACAACGCTACCACGCAAGTTCCTAATCGCAAATTAAAGACCAATGATGAGGGCCTACCTGGATTCCAACGCTAGTGCTTGTAGAAGAGTTGACGCTCCTGTTCCTTTGCTCTGGCCGGTCACGATCCCCACGATCTCCGTGAATGGACACCTACACATGCAAAGAACGACACAAACAAAAGCATAAAATCCAATAGATGTGACTATATATCAGTCAAAAAGGATATAACTTATCATCATTACAAAGAACAATAAGAGTGGAACCATAATAATAGTCGTTTATTAATGATAAACAAAGAAGAATACAACCATAGTTCTGACGTCAAATCCTCCTTTGGCTGGGTGATCAACAGCACATGTCTTGCAAATCTTGTTGGGAAAGGGAACAAGCCTCTCTCTCCTTGGTTATTTGGACAAGAATCTCCTTACTTAGATTTGGCCTTATGGGAATGAAGAAGGCTTCTTGCAGCATGAACTTGACAATTCTCAATCTTTGGAACTCTGGAACTAGCTTGCCTAAGGAAAATGGACAAGCTTTTATAGATAGAGAGGGGGGAGTTGGGATCATCCACAATATTCATGGGATTGGCTTTATCACTAAGAAGTTTCCATGAGAGGTGGCAAACCACTTCCCCTCTATGGAGATCCGAAGCCAAACCACCCAAATCAAGATAGATTCAGTCTAGGAGTTGGTTAGGATGAATCTTCCGCTGTTGGTTTGTTAAAAAACATCACCTATTTTGGCTGGTGCGAGTGTGACTCTATGACAAAGTGCCAACTGGCGCGCCCTCTTTGGAGGATTTCCCCCATTGGCGCGAGTGATGCACAGTGAAACCGCGCCAATGGAAAAAGGGCTATTTGTATGGGTTTTTTGCAGGAGATGTCTTCAGGGCAAATGAAGTTCATACTCAGGGGAATACAATGCAAGTGTTTCCAGGTCATGTCACTTCTCACAGGTCCCGGAATGAGTCCTCCAACGTGCGGGAGAAGGGGTAACAGGGACGGTGACAAATTGCTGTGTAACAGATGCCCCCTAAAGCATGTGGCCCAAGAGAGAGGAAGGGGTGAAATGCTTTACAAGAACATGTCCAACTGAAAACACTGCCGTTGGAAAACCTGCGTGGAGAAGTACAACTGATTTCTCAAATACATGATATATGTGGTATGGGCGCAGCCATCCATAGCATAGTACATAAAAATCTAGATCTAGGGTATGGACGCAGGCTCCAAGGCACCTGAAGGGAGTCTCTAGGTCAACTTCCTGGATAATGAGCTGAAGTCGACAGGAAGTGACCTTGATCGAAGGTGGAACATAGTGTTTCCCACATCATTGACGCGAGACTGAGGAAGGTAATGTTTTTTTGTGAATCAGGATTATGTGAGTTATCAGAGGGAGGTTGATTATTTCGTAGAGGTCAACGTCTCTTGAACATATCGGCGGCATGACAGTGGACTTGGCAGTATTTGACATCAAATGATCAGAGGTCATGGTGACAAGGCAATGAGCAGATGAGAGGTCAAACAGGATCACCCAAACCCACAGAGGCAAGTGAAAAATGAGATGAGATGTCCCCAACCAGACACGAACGCAGACAAGTGCCATGTTCAAGAGCGACATACTGTCGACACGACGATGATTCTGGTTCCATTTTCCCCACCATTTATGGCGAGTACCCTGGTTATTTTTAATGACAAGCTTGACGGGGATAGCATATGCTTGTAAAGCGTCATTGTGATGGAATCCAATATCGTTGAGTTTTAACGAGTCTGACAGAGGAAGAACTCAGCGTCTTTTCATGTTTAGAGAGTTTGAAAAGACAACAAAAAATAAACTCTAAGGGTATCCTTTTTCGTAAAGTTGTGTCTCTCGAGCCTGAAAAAGTATAAAACAATGCCTGAAAGAACTGCCTGACCATTACGATCGAGGAGTACTTTTCATGATTAGTGATCTCGACTTGAAAAAAAAAAAAAGTGATCGAAACCACGTCGTTTCATAACCGTTAACGAACTTGAAACGACAAAGGTCCGACAATCTTTTCGTCTTTATACAGTCGGGAAAGAGTTTAAAGAAGATCATCTCTCATTTACGTTTAACAAGTTGAGAGGAGTAACTCGACATTCTTTTCATGTTTAGAGAGTCAGAAAAGAGAAAAAAGATGACTCCATAATGACCTTTTCGTGTATTTACCGAGTCCGAAAAAGTATAAAATACAACCTGTTTCACCGTCTAAGTCGCATAAAAACCTGTCGTTGCACAAAAACAAGTGTAAAATCCATTTTCGACAAAAATATATATTAAAATATTCATAAAAATGACTTTTAAAACCTATTTAGGGTTAAAAAAGCTATAAACATGTGAAAATGGTAAAAACAAAAATTACTTTTTACTTTTACCTCATTGGAGAGTGACAGTAGTGCTTTTGGTGTGCGATCTTCAGGTGACGATTGCGACGAATCTGTGCGACCATTTGGAGCACCGCCAGTTCCAGGTAAGAGGCATCCTCTCCTACTCCATTTTAGTCCATTTTTTAGTCTTTTTAGCTTGCTTTATCGACCTCTAGGGGGAGAATTTGAAAAACTAGGGTTGCGCCCATTGGTACGGGTATCGGGCACGGACCCGCGCCAATGGGCCTTTTTATTCCAAAGGCTCGCGCCCATGGGCGCGACTGTTTTAAAAACAGTCGCGCCAATGGCCGAGCGTATCCATTTTTCAAAATTTAACATTTCAAATGCAATTTCACTGCATTTCTTAGTTTACCAAGGATCTAATCATTGTTTTTTTATCTTGTGGCTACAGGGAAGCAAACAAAATGGTGATCCAATGGAAGTAAAGGGAGCATGATAGAGTAGATGAATTGGTCATAGCAGACGAAGATTGCATGGAAGCCCTTAGGAATTGCGGGCTAAAGAAATACTTCCTCACGCCTTACCTACGAGCTCAACTAGAGCTCTTACGGTATTTGATCAATCTTTAGGACAAACACGAGTAAGTGTTCCGTATACGAGACCAAGTGCTGGAACTGGACGTATCTGACGTCTACTTCATCACAGGACTATCATGCAGAGGGCCGGTGCCTCTATTGACAGGTAGCAGGCCATCTGGTGAGAAGATGGAGGAGGTGATGGCTTAGGTGTGCCCAGGGGCACAATTCGGATCCGACAGTTCAAAAGTGGATATCGCCACTATTCGGGACCTAACACTCAAAGCAGTGTTATTCACCATCACACGGGCTGCGGGGGCGCAGGCACCCCACGAGGCAACAAAGAACCAACTTATACTAGCTATAGAGTGTCTAAATCCGACTATCTTTGATTGGGCGACAACAGTAACTACCAACATGAAGAGGCAGCTTACAAAAGGTAAGCGAGGCAAACTGCAACAATTTGGGTATGGTTCTATTCTAGTGACGTTCATTTTAGAACGATTACCAATCTTTCAGGGCCAAGGGGCCTTCGTACCTGATCTGGTACCTCGAGAGCCGAGAATGGCTCATTGGGCAGCGCTGATGCCTAGAGGGGGGGGGGGAGGCCAGCAAATGTCATGGAGGCCAGAGCTTTTTGGGTGGCTCCACCGCCAACTGATTGTGGTCGAGGATTGGCTGTATGCAAGGACTGACTTCACAGGTGACCCTGATCTCCCACTGCCAGAGGGAGAGGATTGGGATGAGGAGCTAGGTATGACCTCTTTTTGATTTTATGTTTTATGAATTTTTTTTTTGTTAATACATGCTTGTTCTAACAACAATTATATGTATATGCAGACGTTGGCCCAGAGCAACCAGCCGACATGTCTCCTATCTCGAGGAGAAACCAGCTTGCAGCAGATCCTCAGGAGGAAGGTGCCGAGGGGGGAGAACTTATCCAGAACCTTGAGTGTATCGCTCGAGGGATTCTGGACTATGCTCGGTTAGCGGATGTCCCGTTAGCGTACCAGAGACACACAGTGGGGGTGCCCAGTCGCATCCACCGACTCTTGAGACGCCTAGTGCGAGCAGTGAAGTGCTATCATGAGCACCATAGCGATTAGTCATCTAGGCTTTATTTTCATGCATATTTTTTGAGAGACATGTTGTCTCCGTATGTATTCAGACAAACATGTATTATTTTTTTACGATGCACACTGTGCGAACATTTGGACATATATTATATATATATATATATATATATACATATGCTTATGGTTTTATTGTGTTTTATGCTTCTTATGCTATTTTAAATTACATGTTATGCAAATGTCTGTCCAATACATAATTGGCTAATGCATCAGTTAACGTATTAAATCGTCTTGGAATATGTTGATATGTGATGAAATCAAAATCCCTTTCTGACAACTTAACACGTATATATAACCTTAAAATCCGATGGTCCCTGACCGAATATCACCCATTGAGCTGGTGGACGACAAGGTGAGAGTCCAAGTTCACAACCAATGTTTGAATACCGAGATTAATTGCCTCGGCCAGTAACTCAATCACAACACTATACTCGGCAACATTGTTCGTGGTACAACCTAGACAAACCCCTTGAAGGTCTACTAGCTCACCATGAGGATCGTAGATCACCCATGCCGCAGAGGATAGGTTGCATGTACTGTGGGAGGCACCATCAACGAAACCAACGTAAGGCGAACCAGACATCTGTCCAAGAAGCAAAAGGACACAATATGCGGCAATCACGCCGACACACCAAGACAAAAACATGAAAACATGCACACACAACACACTTGCTAAAGCACACATATGTGCAAAAAATAGAGTGCATGCATGATACTTGTTCAAGTAAATCCCATTTCGGGGCTTACCCAATTGCACTGCTGTGCGACCGGCCTAGATAGTGTAGGCATCATCTCGGCCTGTTTTGTAAAATGATCAACGGAACCGATGATATGCCCATGCCCCCCGGCCGAGCGAGGGTTACCAGCTAGATAATCAATGCCCCCTTGTGCAAAGGAGCCGAGGGTAGCGACAGTGTGAGATGGGGAACTAGAATGAGCGGAAATTAGACTGAGAGAAGCGAGGTTCGGAGGTGGGAGTGAAAAGACACCCATGAGGGCAGGGTCTTTAAAGAGCCCGACTCCCACACTCTCGAATGGAATGGAGGTATGCTCCACAAAAGGCACGTTGCCTTCGGAAGAGGAAGCGAAGAAAGAGAGCTGGTCTACTGTGACAATTTTCCCCTGATGAGGGAAACGAATGACACAAAATAGAGATGAAGCCATGGCATGCATGGCATATGTCCAGCTTCGGCCCAAAAGGAGGTTGTAAGTAAGATTAGCATCAACGACTTCAACTTCCACTTCAACAGTCTTCCCTTCCAAAGTAATAGGCAAGCGTTGGAGGATACCGTAAGGGCGAGACTCTCTCCTGTCAAAGGCTTCCAAGGTTGTAGGAGACTAACTCAAAGTCGGAGAACCAATAGCCTTCCAACAAGCAACAGACATAATGCAAGTTGAAGCACCTTCATCAATAACTGTACGATGAATCGTTTTAGAATTGATGATGACCTGGATAAGGAAGGCAAGCTGGTGAGGCAGTCTCGGTACATGGCTCTCGAGATCGAAAGTAATCAAATCCGAGTCGGCCGGGTCGATGCCATCGACGGTCGATAGCAAGGACTTCCTCTGGGCGGGGCAGCTCTGGAGAACTTCTAGAGCGGACATAGCTGACGGAGCTTGAGCTAAGTCCTCAACGATGCTGTAGTTTTGGGCAGCACGAGCATTAGGGTTATAAGAAGATCTCCAGAGTACACCTTTAGGAGGGGGTTGAATAGGCGTCTCAGTGCTAGGTCTCTCGATATGGAGTGGACCAAAACTAGATGGAGGAGCGCTTGAGGGAACCTCAGGCTCTTTCCCGACAGGTGGCGGATATTCCTTTGCTCGAGTCGTAATGTGAACGGGAATCGTTCCAGCCATGAACACTTGAGAACCAAAGGGAGAAGAAGATGAGGATGGGTCAGCCACCATTTGCATTTGCTGTGAGGGGAAAGGTTCTTTCAGCACCGCAGGAGTCCCAGGAGCACCATTCAACAAGTGACTAACTTCGGACCGCCTTGGGCATTCTTTGGTATAGTGATCCTCGTCACAGATAAGACAAGGATACTTGGGTTTACGTTTGGCTCCTTCCTCGGGTGGAAGTTTAGGGGAATCCTGCTTAGGTTGATCAGATTTATTTTTCCCTTTTGCCTTCTTTTTTCCTTTCCAGGCTTTATTCGCCGTGGTGGACTGGACGACATTAACCTCAGAAGTATTTCGAGAATTAGACACACCCTGAGAAGTATTTTCGTTCGAAGCATTTGACTTTTGCTTCCTAGGGTTCGCAGAAGATTTCTTAGAAGACGGATTTACAGATCCAATAATACCGTCAACGGATGGCTTTGGCGGAGCTTTGGATGTTCCGGATCTCAGGGCGTCAGGCAAATAATCATATAGGGTACCGGACTAGGAATAAACCAAGTCGAGGTACTGAGCACGCACAGTAGCCTGCTCTTCAGTTACACAAGCTCCCATAGCAATGTCTCGTGCGATCGCAGGGACAAAGGAAGTTGTAAACCAATCGGTCAGGAGCTGATCAGGAATCCAGAACTTAATCAAACGACGACGTCGTCTCCATTCATGTATATGATCAGAGATGTGCGTGGTCGTGTCCTATTTAAGAGACGTGATGAGATGCGCTCCATACCAAATTGGCAACTGAAAATGAGTTAGAAATGCCATTGCCAACGAGTTAAAATCTTGAAAGGATCCACGAGTTAGCTCAATATACCACTTAGCAGCAGAGCCAGTGAGAGTCCTTTGAAAAAGACGAAGCCGGATTGAATCGTCAAGCCACAAATTTAACGAACACCAAAGGTGATAAATCATAACGTGGGCTTGGGGGTCTTCTCCAGCTTTGCCATCGAATTTGGGACAATCACTGGGAATCTTGATTGGAACTGGTGGCCAGAATGGATTATGAAGGATAGGATCATTAGTCAATTTGGACACATCCGACAGTTCCAATGTTTCTAAAAAAGGTAACTGAGGATTGAAGGACATCTGTGGCCGTGGATAAGAGGTAGCACCAGAGTTCCAACCAGTTGTTGGTTGCCCCCATTGATTTTGTCTGGACGGACCTGGCCCATAGGGGTTTTGTCCGTAAGGATTTTTTCCATAGGAGTTATAGCTATAACTGGACAGCTGACCCTGGATATTCCCCCCAACAACACATTGATTACCAACTTGACCTGCAGGAGCAACATACTGCTGTTGGTAATTCTGATAGGGAGTCACCTGCATTTGTTGATAATTTTGGTACGGGACAAACTAAGCTTGCCCCTGGGATTGCTGGAAACCATAAGGTTGCTGGGCTCCATACTGAGCCTAGGGACCAGGCTGGGCTTGATAAGAAGGTTGAGACTGAAACCCACCTTGCATCTGAAGACCAACTTGGGTCTGGGGCCCAGCCTGGGGCTGGAAACCAGGTGGAGCTTGAGAAGAAACAACCATTTGCATGCCCGGTTGAGCAGGCCCAGAAAGATGTCCTTGAGAAGATTGGGGTTGGGCCACCTGGCCGGAAGGTTGCCCTGGTTGAGTTTGGGATTGACCCACTTGCCCAGAAGGTTGAGCTTGCTGGGTGTTGGGTTGCCCTTGCACCACCAAGGGTTGTCCTGACAGACCAGATGGCTGAGCGGACTGGACGGTTGGTTGTCCTTTGTTGAAAAGTGTGCAACAAGAAATGCTTGTTGAGATTGCAACAGGATGATGGAGCTTAGTGGAAAGGAGTCGCCTTCACTAAGTGGGCCCGCAGGCTATTTTTGGTGCAAGTCTATTTTTAGACATATGGATATTTTTAGACATATGGATCATGTCTATGGATTGCAGGTTGTTGTTTATGGATGATTGATCAACTTGGAAAAATAGATGGACTTCTATTTTTGATGAAAGTGTGAGTGATCACAGTGTGAGTGATCAAGTCTATTTTTAGACTGGCTGTCAAAAATGGAAAAGTCAAATATTATTATCTCACAATAATATTTGGACTATAAACTTTGTATTATTCTCTTGGAGCACTTCAGTTCGAGCTACGGATGTGGCACATGCAATCCCAGAAGGAAATACGTGGTTCCTATGGGATAACTAATATTTGCATGCAGAACTTCAGTTAGAACTCAAGTGAGTTGAGTTTAGTGGACTGGAGGTGCAGTTGATGGAGTTGTGTTCAGTTTAGCTTTGTTAAACTGGTTGTATTTAGTCTAACTGGAAATAGACTAGAGATGAGTTGGGTGAATTAGTTATTAATTAATTCACAAGTTATTAACTCATAATACAACTAATGAATACATCAGTTAACTCAGTTGCATGTCAGTGCATGTTCAGTTCAGCAGGGAAAGGTGTTAGAGAATCAGATTGCTATCAGTTGTGACTATAGTTGTGCACCAGATCTTGCACAATCAAGGGATTGAGTATGCCAAAGAGTTTGCCCACATTGTAGCTTGTGCTCACGTGATTTTCCCAAGTAAATACGTGGTTGCCTTGGAATTATCATCAGTTCTTGAGCAGGTATTGAGCAGCGGAGGCAGGCAAGCAGCGAAGGAGATTTGAGCCAGTAATTGATTCAGATCTGAGCTGTTGTGTGTAACAGAGGTGGAGATACTTGTGAGAAGTATTATGTTGTGTAATGTTACATGACTCAATCATTAATATACAGATAGTTGGGGTTTTTAGCAAGATGCTTTCCCCGG
>APFE031640504.1:27824-69493 GCA_000404065.3 Pinus taeda | reverse complement strand
TCCTCAGACAGAACACCAAAAGGGCACCGCTCACAAACAGATCACAGATCAATACACCAGTATTTTGACGTGGTTAAAACCCTCAAAGAGGGAAACAGTCCACGACATGCACCAACGTGGCTACTACAGGCAATTTATTAATAAAAGAATGAAAATTTACATAAGCTTCTCTCATGCACGGTGAACCTACAAATGACCCTCCATGCGCTTTAATAGAATTCATGGACCAATCAGGTGTCAAGCCACGGATCAAGTGTCGGTAATACCGAGGAGAGAATAAACCATCGGATCACTACATATCGTGACCGTCGGATTGTAAGTTACAAATGTACACAGTAAAGAAACACACTTTACCTAACTCTATACTAGACCAAGTTGAACTTAACTATTTCCTATGTGTCAGAATATCCTAACAGAAAGTCTCAAAGACACCAGTGAGCCATGTAATCTAGGCTCAAAGCGAAACAAAGCAGAATTCAAGTGAAAAAGAGGCAAGTCACTCAAATAATGCAATAAAATGATAAAAAACCACCAAATGAGTGCAAGGGAGCAATCAGAGAGTTGACTGGACCAATAGAAGACCAAAAACACCTGAGGAAGGCTCGACACACAAAGCCACTAGATGCCCTAGGGCTAGGAATGTGAAATCGATGGAAAAAGGAAAACACCCAAAGGGTAAAGATCAAAGCCAGTCAAACAAGACTGAAACACACTCAAGTAGTCGAAAAAAGGTACCCAGAACAAAAACCAAGCTCAGGAGGTTAAAAAACAAGCAAACTTCAAAAGTTCCCAGGCCTGGCGCGACTGTCAGGTTGCAACTAGTGCCTTTTGAGGATTGGCGCGGGTTGTCAATGAGCAACTAGCACCAATTGGCGCGACTGTAATGCTATAAAAGCGCGCCAATCAAGTTTGCTATGCAAAAATAAAAAACAAGCAAGCCAAAGCTAGGCCAACAATAACCAGGTACACCAAGGGACAAGAAACAACACAAGAACTCAACCCAGAAGGCTAACCAAGCAGGAGAAAACCAAGAAACAACCAAGAAACAAGACAAGTTCCAAGCTGTTTAGTTCGTAAACCAAACCGGAGATGGACTGAAGTGGCATTGATCTACTTCACTAATGCAGAGCAATAGTGTTTCAAAGGCTATCTGGCCGTACTTCAGGCTCCGTCTAAAGTTTACAAATCAAACAACGAACTAATTCCCCAGCGGAGTCGCCAAATTGTTGAGGTAAATCCCCTCTGCGAATAGAGGCAATCCCTACTAGCCCATATCGGGTCTATCAACAATCATACAACGCTACCACACAAGTTCCTAATCGCAAATTAAAGACCAACGATGAGGGCCTACCTGGATTCCAACGCTAGTGCTTGTAGAAGAGTTGACACTCTCGTTCCTTTGCTCTGACCGGTCACGATCCCCACGATCTCCGTGAATGGACACCTGCACATGTAAAGAATGACATAAACAAAAGCATAAAATCCAATAGATGCGACTATATATCAGTCAGAAAGGATATAACTCATCATCATTACAAAGAACAATAAGAGTGGAACCATAATAATAGTCATTTATTAATGATAAACAAAGAAGAATACAACCATAGTTCTGACGTCAAATCCTCCTTTGGCTGGGTGATCAACAACACATGTCTTGCAAAGCTTGTTGGGAAAGGGAACAAGCCTCTCTCTCCTTGGTTATTTGGACAAGAATCTCCTTACTTAGATTTGGCCTTATGGGAATGAAGAAGGCTTCTTGTAGCATGAACTTGACAATTCTCAATCTCTGGAACTCTAGAACTAGCTTGCCTAAGGAAAATGGACAAGCTTTTATAGATAGAGAGGGGGGAGTTGGGATCACCCACAATATTCATGGGATTGGCTTTATCACTAAGAAGTTTGCATGAGAGGTGGCAAACCACTTCCCCTCTATGGAGATTCGAAGCCAAACCACCCAACTCAAGATAGATTCAGTCCAGGAGTTGGTTAGGATGAATCTTCGACTGTTGGTTTGTTAAAAAACATCACCCATTTTGGCTGGCACGAGTGCGACTCTGTGACATTGCGCCAACTAGCGCGCCCTCTTTGGAGGATTCCCCCATTAGCGCGAGTGATGCACAGTGAAACCGCGCCAATGGAAAAAGGGTTGTTTTTATGGGTTTTTTGCAGGAGATGTCTTCAGGCCAAATGAAGTTCATACTTAGGGGAATACAATGCAAGTGTTTCCAGGTCATGTCACTTCTCACAGGTCCCGGAATGAGTCCTCCAAGGTGCGGGAGAAGGGGTAACAGGGACGGTGACAAATTGCTGTGTAACAGTCCGTTCTCTTTGTTGTTCTATCCTTGCACTTGAACATTTTGTTCATGTTTTCTTTGTGTCTAAGGCCAGATATCTATCATCTTATCTCTACTTTGATAAATTAGATTTGCATATTTCTTTGCTGCCAGTAGCTAGCCCTACATATGTGGTCATATATGCATCTTCTAGTACAGTCAGTATTCTCTTTTGCTACCAGTAGCTAGCCATTCATTTATGTTCATGTATGAAATTGCTGGTATAGTTAGCATTCTCCATCTATCCATTGAATTTATAAATTATTGAGCATTAGTGGTCTAAAGCCTTGTATTGGTGAGAGCATTCATGCATGCCTTGAGTGAAAATAGAGTTGAAATGGTTATCTAACTTGATGCAAACCATCATTTATTCCAATAGTTCAGAGAACAATATTGAAGATTATATGTTACCAGGCATCTCCGAGCTACAACCTAGGAGAGTTTCTTGGAGTGATAACATAATTGGCGCCGTTGCCGAGGAGAGGAAACTGAAGCTCAGATTCCCTGGGAAATGACATAGATCCAACTTTGATGATAGACAAAGTCTGGGAACTTTTCTGGTTGTAATCATCTATCGAGCAACTCTAGTGGAGGTCAAACCTCTTGGAGATCAAGAAATTAACCATTCAACTTCCATAACTGAAGGGAAAAAGGTGCTTCAAATAAGTCAAGAAAATGACACAAACAAGATAATGGAAAATCAAATCACTATAATTCCTTATCAACGTCTGAATCACGAGAGTAGACAACTCAATCAACCCATGTATTTGGAATGGAAACACCAAACTAATGTTCTGAAGAATATTAATGTCAATGAAATCCATCCATGTGGTAACAATTCATTACAAGTTTCCAGTCACCGCAAGGTTCCACAAAAGATTAATTTAGGATGGTAAGATCCATTCTCAATGTGACACTTTTGTTTATCACTTAGAGGATCATATCATCTTGCATCAACGAAGATGACTGTTCTGAGACAAGAAGACATTCGAAACAAAAAAAAAGAGATTAGGCCTTCCATTAGTAATCTTTGAGGACAAATATTTTTGAGGAGGAAGTCAATTTTATGATATATATATATATATATATATATATTAAATATATATATATATATATATATATATGAGACATAAACAACAATTAATTAACTATTAATTAGTAGGAAGAGGCATGTCTATATAGACAAGACCATTTGTGAAAGGGTACTTACCTGGTTATATATATAAGAACCCCACTCTCAATTGTATCATCATTCTTATTCATACATTTTAATTTCAATTCTTGTATCTTCAATGGTGATCTACATATTCCAAGTCTTTTGGAGTATTTAACCTGAAGGACGAACTTTGTTCGTTCCATAATGAAAGAAGGATGCTTAACATTATAGAATAATCATGGAACCATTGTGATGGCCTTTGAAATCTATTTTAATTATTAGTGATTCACTATTAATATTGTCCACTTCATCAATGCTCATAAGCCCTAGTTTTAACTCCTCTACACCCTTATTATCCTCCTTATCCATATATTCCTCCATTGTGTCTCATATGGGATTGACTCCCTGTACAATGTTGATGGTTTTAAAAGAACTAACACCAATGCTATCACCCCTAAAGTCCAATATTTGCATTGGTTTCTTAGTAGCACCTTCCATGTCACATCCCTCACTTCTTTAACCAATAATGTATGTTCATCAAATACAATATCCCTACTTTTGATAAGATTCTTGTTTACTGGATATTAGATTCTATAAATACTTGAATAACCATCATATTTGACCATAAACCCACTTCATAATTTTTCACCCAATTCCTCTCCTTCCCATATTGTACACGGAAATAAACATGGTGCCCAAACACCTCCACACATAGATTGTTTGGCTTCCTCCCATTCCATGCCTCAAAGGGATGCATGGATTGTAAGAACCCCATGTTAAAGTTTGATGTAATAAATGATAATAAAGAACAATAATACCACGGTCATGAGACACGTATTCCAAGCTGAATGTTGGACAAAAATTTTAGTGGGCATCACTTGTGGTTCAATAATGGCTATGGAAATTGACAAAGTTATTGGAAAAGGCAAAGAGGCAATAAATGACATTTAATTAAGGACATAAAGAAATATAGGAGAAAAATAAGGTGAAGAGACACAAATATGTGTGTGCAAAGGAAATTAAAGAAAAATGAAGGAAAATGAAGAGAAAGGAGACATCAATGATAAAAGGCCCTTGAGAAATAGTTCACTGCTTTTGGTCAGTTTTAGCTTGGATTAGTTTCAGCAAGAGAAAGAGAAAGATTGAGATAGAGAACAAGAAAACAAAAGAAAAGGACTAGAAAACAAAGGAAAAGGACAAGCAAAAGAGAGCGTTGGAAAACAAGGAGAAGGTTGGATCAAAAACTTTAGTAGGAAGATTTTGCAGGTAATAAGTTGCTTGTGTGACATAGTTTGTGCAACATGCTAAAGGACCCATCTAAAATTCCTTTGGTTGTGACATAGTCTATCATTCTAACCTTTCTAGTGTTATAACATAATCACTTCGAGGAAAATTTTGTTGTTTTGAAACATAATGCATGTTTCCAAACTTTTCCTTAGTGTCAAGAAGGGGAAATTTCTAAATTTGTATTGTGTAAAGTGTTTTACTAATGAGAGGAAGTTAGAATCATGTAAAGTGACAGTATGGATATTTCTTCATCTACCAACGACCAAAATACATTGAATTTTTTTAGCAATCATAATCATTGTGTTTTGAAAACTTGTAAGGAGTCCAAGAAGAAATGTGAACAATAAAAATGTGGATGATCTACCAAGTTGAGAAAATGTAATTATTCACTTCTAGGAGATTACACCAGCCAATGTTTAGGAAGAACTCTCTTGATCTGAGGGAGAAGCATCCTCTCATAGAACTACTCTCTTAGACACTAAGATTATGATAGAATGGGCTTATCGGATCCCAGATATAAGACACACAATTAGACGATTCGACCAATACATGCAAACTATATAACTTTACTGGAATATTAAGATTTTACTGTGATAGACTATCTTGGAATGACATGAGAATTGTATGGGCATCCTGGACCAAAGAATGGAGAGGATTGAATGACACATCGATATTTCTCCAATGATGGGTGGTATCATATGCATATACGGAAGATATGTGATATAAAAGATGTGCATATATAGAAGTTGTGTGACTTCCATATATGAAAATATTCTGTATATGCACATGTTTTTTGTATATGCACTTCTTTCGTGTATGCACAAATTCCATATATGCACTTCTTCTGTATATGTGCATATCAAAAAGTTGTGCATTTACAAAAGATATGCACATATATGGAAGTTGCGCATATAAGGAAGATATGCACATATACGAATGATACATATATACACATATATGTGCAACTTTCGTATATACGCATATCTTCCATATATACACATATATTTTGTATATGTGTATCTTTCTTATATGCACATATCTTCCATATATGCACAACTTTCTTATATGTGCAGCGTTTGTATATGTGCATATCTTCTGTATATGCACAACTTACGTATATGAGTCTCTTATGTATATGTGCATATCTTCTGTATATGCGTAGCTTCCGTATATGCACATATCTTTATATGCACAACTTTCATATATGCATATTTATGTATATGTGCAACTATCGTATATACGGAAGCTGCACATATACGGAAGATACACATATACGGAAGCTACGCATATATGAAAGTTTTGCATATATGAAAGATATATGCATATACAGAAGATACACATATATGAAAATTGCACATATACAGAAGATATGAGCATATACGAAAGATACTCATATACGCAAAAAAAACAAATTAAAAAAACAATAACTACCACCCCACATTACCATTATAAAGAACATTGTACGAATTTCAAGTGAGCTTGGATTTTGACGTCTCATTGTACATTTAAAATAATATGAACGTGGTTCAACCTAATTTTTCACTAAGATTTTGTACTAGTGGTTAGATCACCTATCATGATTGTCTGACATGAAATTCCAAGTCATATAATTTTGCACAATGATTTTGTATGAGGGATTAGATCTCTTCTCAAGATTTTCCGCCCTGATAGGAAAGGTAATGAAAAATACACTCATCTCTTAAGGATCATTTCAGTGGGCTACGCATTGTTTCTGATATGGTTTGTGGTGGTTGATATTCAATCATATTTTGGAATTTCAAATGAAAAATTGATTGTGGATTCATTAAGATTTCGAATTTTTCATCTTTGTTATTCTACATTTTTATGTGAATTTATTAGTGTCAAACTATTTTTTGCTATATATATATATATATATTATAATAGCCAAATTTGTTCCCGAAGATAATTATCCTTCAAAGAAAGCATAATAACTTGACACCCTTTTCAATCACTTAGGCTATTATGCTTTACTAATAACCTCACATTCCCTTTCTTTATCAATTGCAACATTTTTTTTATAATTGTTTTTGACTTAGGAGTGAGAACTCGTGATTGGATCATCTACACCATGATGCCTTAAAAATCATGTAGAAAATTACCATTAGTCTCCCTAAAGGCTTCCTTGACCAGCAGGATGTCTAAAAAGGTTACACATTGAGGAAATATGTCAAATATACTTTCCATGGCCGAGATAACACAGCATATGCAATATTGGAGCAAGTCCACTCTAATGTTTATGGACCCTTTTCTACAACCTCCACAACAAAACATAAGTACTATGTAATTTTTATGGATGATTTCTCTAGAAAATGTTGGATCTTCTTCATTCGAATAAGGATGAAGTTTTCTTAGAATTTGTTGAATTCAAGGCATGATCGACTATATGAACCCGCTGTCAAATTTTCATTTGAAATTCCAAAGTATGATCAACTATAAACCACCACAAACCATATCGGAAACAACGAGTAACCCACTCAAATGATCCTTAATAGATGAGTGTATTTGTCATTACATTTCCTTTTAGGGTAGAAAATCTTGAGAAGAAATCTAATACCTCGTACACAATCACTGTGAAAAATTATATGCCCTGGAATTTCATGTAAGATAATCATAATAGGAATTTCATGTTAAACAATCATGTGTTCATTTTATCTATTCATCTTCATTTTTTGGTAGATGTTTGATGATAATAACACCATAATAATCAGGAGAAGAAGAATCTAGTTATAAATACTGCAAAGAACATCACAAGAACTTTTCAAGTTAAGAGAAATCATACCTATCCTAGTTTCCCTAGATTTCTCAACATAGAATCAGAGATAAGGTGACAAGTAAAGGCAACTTGAAGATCATTCAATTGAAATAGGATACATAAGGACCAAATATAAGAGTAATAACATCAAGGATATTTGGTCATGACATCACAAAGGCCCTATCATCTTGAAGGAAGAACTCTTGGAAGAAGAAAAGAAGACGTCAAGTACCCCACCTCCATCTCAAAGAAATAAGGAATCTACACATTTGCAGTTTTTTGGGAAGCCTCCACATTATTCATAATCATCAAAGGAATCAAACTGATCTCCCTCATATTGAATAAAAGAACACATCTCAAGCATATTTTATGGAAGAAGAAAATCTCTTCTTATGTTGTTGTTATTCGCTAGTGGCAACTCTTTTAGTTATTCGAGACAAACATATAATTAAGCACCTCCAAGATAAAAAGAAAATAGGACTAATCCAAAACAAAAAACAAGACTAAGCTAGAATAGATGTGGCACGGTGCCAAGTAGTTCTCATTTCAGCAAAGGCCTGTAGTAGGTTTATTGTTCCATCGCGTTTTATGGAGTCCTAGGATGAAAAAATTGGGCTTAACCTTTTTTCCATGTCTTAGAGGGGGCATATGACTTGGAATGGAATTTGCATCCAGTCTTATCCATCTCTCTTGATTGGATTAGAAAGATTAATTTGGAAGGAGGGTCCTGAGTCAATTATGTATTTTCCTCATCCCATACCTATTCTTCATCATCTATGTGCTTATCAAAAACAAATTTACTTCTCTTTCTATCTTCATGAAATATGTATTTTGCATGGGGATATACTTTCTGTGATCCATAATGCAAGGGCATGGATTAATCATTCTTCCATTGGGATTAGCCCTATAGTTCAATAGTTCGGTTAGATGGGTATACTATTAATGTTTTATGGCATTAGGGAGATCTAATTCATACCAAAGAGAGAAAAATAAGGTAGCCTGTTATGTGCGATCTAACATATATGAAATATTTGCATATATAGAATTTTCCTTCTTCATGCTATCTTATTTGGAAGGATCTTACACCCTTCTACGTGGCGTTCATGGAAGACCTACGTAAGGCCATCCAGATATTGTTAAAAAATATGAAATGAACATTTAAATCAAAATCACCTTTGCAATGGTGTTTCATCATGACATCTTCCTTTTGGCAATAACATCCTTCTTACATGTTTCACACATCTCTTTTATATATATATATATATATATTTTCAAGGATCTCCATCTTTTGCAGACTTCCATTAGATTATCCATATCTTTCAGGGATGTTTCATAGTCAAATCTTTCACTTCTTGGAATGTGTTGACTGTCTTCTTCCATGGTTTCATAGTCTATGCTCTCTTCATTTCTTTCTTCACACATGACATTCCTAGGAACTTCCAATCAGAGTTCCTCTAATTGCTGTCAACCACCTCATATTCCATATGAGGACATATTATGTTGATTTCATCTAGTGTGACACATGCCTTACGACATTGAATTTCATGGGAGGAGATTCCATTTCTTTGATCATGCTTCTCAAGATAGAGTAGTGATCGATGTTACCTACAACATGACTTTATAATGTTGAATACAAGCATATATACCTATTTTACCTTTAGTTTATCTACGATTATTTCAACAGCTTCCTTGATTGAAAAGAGCTTCAACTCCTTGATTTGCTTCATCTCTTATGCCATCAAACCATTATCCTATGAATTCCACAAGTTGGAGTTCCTGATGAAACACTTGCTTCCTCTCTATATTGGCAAACCTTCTGATATATGCACAACTTCCGTATATGCGTATATTTTTCGTATATGTAAAGCTTTTGTATATGCATGTATTTTTCGTATATGCACATACACATGTACAACTGCAACCTTCATATATACACAACTCCAATATATATGCATATTTTCCATATGCGCACAACTTCTATGTATACGCATATACAGATGTTGTGCACTGTAGAGAAGGTATGCACATTTACAAAAGATACGCACATATACGGAAAAAAAGATTTGCATATACGGAAAAAAAATGTGCATATACGGAAGATATGCGCATATACAGAAGTTGCGAAGAACTCTAGCCTCCATATATGTGCATGTCTTCCGTATATGAACTTCTTCAGTAAAGGCACATAAGATATGTGCATATGGAGGCTGCCAGATATGCCTATATAGAGGATATGCGTATATACGGAAGTTGCACATGCAAATGATATATGCACATATCTTCCACATATGTGTAGCTTTCATATATAAGTTTCAAGTATATGTGCATATCTTCTGAATATGCGTATATACAAAAGATATGTAAATATATGTAAGATACACATATAGAGAGGATATGCACACATATAAAAGTTCTGCATATACGGAAGATATGTGCAGGTAGAGAAGCTGAGCATATATATGGACTGTTGTGTATGCATAGTATGGAAGTTGTGCACAACTTCTTTATATACTTAGTTTTTGTATATGTGAATATATGGAAGTTTCACATATATAGAGGATATACGCATATACAGAAGTTGTACATATACAGAAGATATGCACAACTTCCGTATATACGTAGCTTCCATATATGCACATATAAAAACATTGAGAATAACTTCCACTTTCTTATATACTCAACTTTAACCTCCATATATATGTGGATCTTCTGTTTATGTGCATATACGGAAGATATGCACATACATATAAGTTATGCACATACGGAAGATATGCGATATGAAATATGTACATATATAAAGTTGTGCTACCTCCATATATAAAATTTATGCTTCTTTCATAAATACACATATTTACTATATATGTTCAAATCTTCCGTAAACACGGATAACTTCTGTATATGTGCACATCTTCCGTATATGCACAACTTTCGTATATGCGTATATCTTTCGTATATGTGAAGCTTTTGTATATGTGCATATTTTTCGTATATGCACATACACCTGTACAACTGCAACCTTCATATATACACAACTACAATATATTTATGTGTATTTTCCATATGCACACAACTTCTGTGTATATTCATATACAGAGGTTGTGCACTGTAGAGAAGGTATGCACATTTACAAAAGATATGCACATATACGGAAAAAAATAAAAAATTGCATATACGAAAAAAAATGTGCATATATGGAAGATATGCGCATATAAAGAAGTTGTGCAGAACTCTAGCCTCCATATATGTGCATGTCTTCCGTATATGCACTTCTTCAGTATAGGCACATAAGATATGTGCATATGGAGGCTGTCAGATATGCCTATATGGAGGATATGTGTATATACGGAAGTTGCACATGCACATGATATATGCACATATCTTCCGTATATGTGTAGCTTTCATATATACATTTCAAGTATATGTGCATATCTTCTGAATATGTGTATATACGAAAGATATGTGAATATATGTAAGATACACATATAGAGAGAATATGCACACATATAAAAGTTCTGCATATATGGAAGGTATGTGCAAGCAGAGAAGTTGAGCATATATATGGACTGTTGTGTATGCATATTATGGAAGTTTTACACAACTCCTTTATATACTTAGCTTTTGTATATGTGCATATACAGAAGTTTCACATATATGGAGGATATACACATACACAGAAGTTGTGCATATACGAAAGATATGCACAACTTTCGTATATACGTAACTTCCATATATGCACATATACAAAAGTTGAGAATAACTTCACTTTATTATATACCCAAATTTAACCTCCATATATATGCAGATCTTTTGTTTATGTGCATATACAAAATATATGCACATACATATAAGTTGTGCACATGCAGAAGATATGCGATACGAAATATGCACATATATAAAGTTGTGCTACCTCCGTATATAAAATTTATGATTCTTTCATAAATACACATATCTTCTATATATGTTCAAATCTTTCGTAAATACGCATAACTTCTATACATGTGCACATCTTCCGTATATGCACAACTTCCATATATCTGTATATATTTCGTATATGTGAAGCTTTTGTATATGCGCATATTTTTCGTATATGCACATACACAAGTACAACTGTAACCTTCATATATACACAAATCCAATATATATGCGTATTTTCCATATGCGCACAACTTCTGTGTAGATGCATATATAGAGGTTGTGCACTGTAGAGAAGCTATGCACATTTACAAAAGATACGCACATAAGAATTTTTTTTTTGCATATATGGAAAAAAAAATGCATATATACGGAAGATATGCGCATATACAGAAGTTGTACAAAAATCTAGCCTCCATATATGTGCATGTCTTCTGTATATGCACTTCTTCAGTATAGGCACATAAGATATGTGTATATGGAAGTTGTCAGATATGCATATATGGAAGTTGTCAGATATGCCTATATGGAGGATATGCATATATACGGAAGTTGCACATGCACATATCTTCTGTATATGTGTAGCTTTCTATATACGTTTCAAGTATATGTGCATATCTTCTGAATATGCGTATATATGGAATATATGTGAATATACGTAAGATACTCATATAGAGAGAATATGCACACATATAAAAGTTCTTCATATACAGAAGATATATGCAAGTAGAGAAGTTGAGCATATATATGGACTGTTGTGTATGCATATTATGGAAGTTTTGCACAACTTCTTTATATACTTAGCTTTTGTATATGTGCATATACGGAAGATATGTGCAGGTAGAGAAGTTGAGCATATATATGGACTGTTGTGTATGCATATTATGGAAGTTTTGCACAGCTTCTTTATATACTTAGCTTTTGTATATGTGCATATACAGAAGTTTCACATATATAGAGGATATACGTATATACAAAAGTTGTCCATATACAGAAGATATGCACAACTTCCATATATGCGCATATAAAAAAGTTGAGAATAACTTCAACCTTATTATATACTCAACTTTAATCTCCATATATATGTGGATCTTCTGTTTATACGAAAGATATGCACATACATATAAGTTGTGCACATACGGAAGATATGCGATATGAAATATGCACATATATAAAGTTGTGCTACCTCCGTATATAAAATTTATGCTTCTTTCGTAAATACACATATCTTCTATATATGTTCAAATCTTCTATAAGTACGCATAACTTCTGTATATGTGCACATCTTCCGTATATGCGCAATTTCCGTATATGCATATATCTTTCGTATATGTGAAGCTTTTGTATATGCACATATTTTTCTTATATGCACATACACATGTACAACTGCAACCTTCATATATACACAACTCCAATATACATGCGTATTTTCCTTATGCGTACAACTTCTGTGTATACACCTATACAAAGGTTGTGCACTGCAGATAAGGTATGCACATTTACAAAAGATACACACATATACAGAATTCTTTTGCATATATGGAAAAAAATGCGCATATACGAAAGATATGCGTATATACAAAAGTTGTTCAGAACTCTAGCCTTCAGTATAGGCACATAAGATATGCGCATATGGAGGCTGTCAGATATTCCTATATGTAGGATATGCGTATATATGGAAGTTGCACATGCACATGATATATGCACATATCTTCCATATATGTGTAGCTTTCATATATACATTTCAAGTATATGTGCATATTTTCTGAATATGCGTATATACGGAAGATATGTGAATATACGTAAGATACACATATAGAGAGAATATGCACACATATAAAAGTTTTGCATATACGGAAGATGTGTGCAAGTAGAGAAGTTGAGCATATATATGGACTTTTGTGTATGCATATTATGGAAGTTTTGCACAACTTCTTTATATACTTATCTTTTGTATATGCGCATATACAGAAGTTTCACATATATAGAGGATATACACATATACAGAAGTTGTGCATATATGGAAGATATGTACAACTTCCATATATGCACTTCTTCAGTATAGGCACATAAGATATGCACATATGGAGGCTATCAAATATGCCTATATGGAGGATATGCATATATACGGAAGTTGCACATGCACATGATATATGCATATATCTTCCGTATATGTGTAGCTTTCATATATACGTTTCAAGTATATGTGCATATCTTCTGAATATGCATATATACGGAAGATATGTGAATATACGTAAGATATACATATAGAGAGAATATGCACACATATAAAAGTTCTACATATATGGAAGATATATGCAGGTAGAGAAGTTGAGCATATATATGGACTGTTGTGTATGCATATTATGGAAGTTGTGCACAACTTCTTTATATACTTAGCTTTTGTATGTGTGCATATACAAAAGTTTCACATATATAGAGGATATACGCATATATAGAAGTTGTGCATATACAAAAAATATGCACAACTTTCGTATAGACGTAGCTTCCATATATGCGCATATACAAAAGTTAAGAATAACTTCAACCTTCTTATATACTCAACTTTAACCTCCATATATATGTGGATATTCTGTTTATGTGCATATACGGAAGATATGCACATACATATAAGTTGTGCACATACGAAAGATATGCTATACAAAATATGCACATATATAAAGTTGTCCTACCTCTGTATATAAAATTTATTCTTCTTTCGTAAATACACATATCTTCTATATATGTTCAAATCTTTTGTAAATACGCATAACTTTTGTATATGTGCACATCTTCTGTATATGCACAACTTCTGTATATGCGTATATCTTTTTTATATGTGAAACTTTTGTATATCTACATATTTTTTGTATATGTGCATATTTTTTGTATATGTGCATATTTTTTGTATATGCACATATACGGAAAAAAAAAGAAACACATATATGGAAAAAATTTGTGCATTTACAGAAGATATGCGCATATGCGAAAGCTATGCAGGACTCTAGCCTCTATACATATGTTTTATGCCCTATACTTCGTGTCTTCTCCTAATTTATTAAAACAAGAGGTCGATCCATGGTAATGATATGTTTTTCCAGGCATGCAACATCAAATAAGATATAAATATAAAAGTAACTTAACTTGCAAACATGATAATTTGTAAATAATAAAAGCAAAATCCATTACAACTACATTCATCAAAAGTAATGTAACATTGATAGAATATAACATCGCATCCACATAAGGATTTAAAATTCAATGAAGATGTTGTCATAAACACAAGTCTAAATTTATGTATTTTTATTCAAAATTGGTCCAACTATACATTTTTCTTTTTTACATAATAGAACTTCATTTCCAACATAGATAATGGAATCTCATGCCCATAAATGACATAATGGAAAAACAATATCATGATCGATCTAAAGTATGGGTCTATAAGTCACCCTCGTCCCTCTTGGCACTCCCAAGTGGAATTCCAAATTGATATCTCTGCAAAAATTACAATAATCAATTAGTTGTAATAATTGAAAGGCATAGAATCAATTTCATTAATTCATGATGATATTTTGATCAAATACTCATTCTCAATGTGAGGATCTGAGGCAATGGAGAAGACAACCCTTCCTGGGTAGATGGTGGAGCACTTGGTGACAGATATAGGCATGGTTCAGGGGTGCTGGATAAAGGGATGGTGGAAGTGAAATAGGGAAAAGTTAGTGGGTGTGGGCGACGATACACCCCCAGCGGTTGTACGATAGTGGGAATCACTGTAGGTCGGGGGATTAACCTATGGGGGGAAATTGGAATGTTAAGGGTGGATGATTGAAAAAATGAGAATGATGGATGACTAAAGGGTAGGGGGTGAGCATTGGGAAGGTATTACAAAGGTGGTTATAGGCATGGAAGAATTTATGAAGGAAAAAGGTGGTGGGTGTTGGCGATGATACATCCTAATTGGTTGTACAATAGGGGGAAGCACCCTTGGGGAGGATATTGGGATGTTAATGGCTGAAGCAGTGTTCCCAATGCTAGATATTTTTTCAATAGCATGTTCATCAAATAAATGAATTCAACAATTTGGAATGTTGTGAGATGTGGGTCGCTCAACTGTAACAATAAAAAAATTTCATATAGTTATGCAAATGTATTGAACATGATAATATATCACATTTACCGTAAAACAATGCATAGCATGAAATTTCCATACCAATATTGGGTATAATAGAATCTTGCATTATCTTAGGCACGTGGTCCACATTTCTTTGTTTTTGAGAAGATAACTCCAATTATTCATCCATTCTTTTTTTTTTCTTGCATGAACTCGTCCAACCCTTTCAAATTGTAGTTTATTTGTCCCTGATTTTGACTTGCGACCACATCGCCTCTTTTTATTTACTGGACTCATGAAATTATGTTTTCTCTTGGTAGTGATCTTGGATGGAGTTATAGTATTGAGAAACATTTTGTTGTATTCTTGACATGCTTTTTCTACCAAGTTGTTCAATGCATATGCCTATTCCAAATTTGTAGGTATTATGGATCTCAATTTCTCATGAGTTGATGAATTAACATGTTTCATCTCATCAACTTCAGAGAATGCACTATCTTGTTGTACATTGGTTGATTCAACATTATATGAGAAATTCTATAAATCATCAATGCTTGTTTCATTATGATAATTCATATTGGGAGGAGAATCAAAGCATGGTGAAAGCTCTGTTTGGATTTCTGGGCCCAATATAGGTGTTTCATTCACATCAAATAAAATTCTAGGCCTTTCTGTAGTAGGATCAGTGACACCAGGTGGTACATTTTCACCCAAAATAGTGTTACTCACTAACATCTCAAATTTCAATACATGTTTACAGATATTTCCATTCAGGGCCCAATTGCAGTTGCAGAAGTGTAGATTAGAACCCTTATATATGACATTATACCAAATGTCATGAGTATCCTTATTTTGGCTACGAACCCAACAATCATTACTCTTTTCATTAGGCACACAATCTTCATTTGGGATTTTCTTAGCTCTACACTTAGATGAATTCAATTGTTCCTGGATTTTTTCTGGGTCGTACAAAACCAACTTCTTTTAAACGGTGCATATGATTGTAATATAATATTGTTGGCATTATGATACAAGTGTTGTCCTTGATGGAAACTCACACAGATGACATATCATAGTGCAACAAGTCAGCAGCAAAGAATTGATGATCAGACTGCAAAGAATGAAGAAATAAAAGTATATACACAAGTTCACTATATACCAAGTCGCGTACATACACAGGTTCACTATATACCAAGTCGTGTACACATGCAGGTTCACTATATACAAAGGCGTGTATATCGTACACACGCACTTTCACACAAGGAAAGGCGTGTACATGTCGGATAAGTTTTGGGTCCGTGGTATTTGGACCTTGGTATTGTGTTCGAAGTGTTGAACCTAGGTATTGGGTCCCTAGTATTGGTTCTAAATGGTTTTGGACCATGGTATTGGGTAATGCCTAAGACTATAAAAGGGGAAGGAGATCATTAGGCAATGGCATGAACTGAAGTATTGAATATCTTATGAAGAAGCAAGATCTAGAATTGGTTTATGGTGCATAGCTGGATCGGAACTAAGGAGGAACCTGAGCACTAGAATATGGATAAGTTCTATTGATAGGTCAAGATCTTAAGGCTTGAATAGTAATATCTTTGTGTGATTTTGATCTATTATATTTGGCGGATGATTTGATCTATAAATCTGATAATCTGGGTATGACTGATCTCTGAATAAGTGAAAAGGGTAAATTATCTTTATAGATCTATACGCAGGTCCGACAGATAAGAGGCGCGTATACATGCTGGTTCAATAAGTCAAAACAACGTATACGCTGGCTGGCCTTAATACAACAACGTATGCATGCAGGTTTCTACATATTGAAGTAGCATACGTCTCATGAAATATGTTTTAGTTGCTTCTATTTATTGCTGCAGTGTTCTGGGTTCAAGATTGGTTTCTGGTTACAACATTCAGAGAAATAATTGTTTGATTCAATTTTGATTGAAGAAAAGGAGAATGGTTGATGCAGATATATTTGATGTTTAATTAATGTTATTGATGGATCCAGTCTAAAAATTTATGAAACATGGTCCTTGGAAGTAAAGAGAAGGTTGTAGCCTTCTGTAGGTCAGCACCTACGTACTAGTACCCCAGCTAGTACAAGAGCTAAGGGGATTGTAGCTCCCTTCCAGGAGAAGCTGGAGAATGAGAGAAGGTTGTAGCCTTCTGCAGGTAGCAACCTGTGTACTGGTATAAGACTGCACCAGTACAGAAACATTGTAAAAAGAAGTTTCTAATTAAAAGAAGATAGAGACGAATTGTAGCAGGTGGTTTTCACCCACATTGGGTTTCCACCTTATATCTTGTGTTCTTATTTGTGACTGCCTGTTCTGCTTTATTGTTCTTGGTTACTGTTTATATGGTTTGATGCATAGATTAATGATCAACATCTGAAGAATAATTTAAATTACAAGTCTGTTGGTCATACGCTAGTTTCCTTAACTGCAGTTGCGTACATATGCGGATTTTACTAACTAAAGTAGCGTATACAAATATGATTGTAAAATGAAAAATAATTGACCTGATAATTCTGATTCACCCCCCTCTCAGTATTATTTCAACATTTGGTATCAGAGCAGGTCCTTCAGAAGAAGCTTGATCGCTTGGAGGAAGATCTATCATCATGAGAAACTACGAAAAAGAGGCATCTACCAGGCCACCAATTTTTGATGGAAGCAACTTCGTCTATTAGAAGGTTAGAATCACAGCCTATCTTCAATATCTTGGTACACAAGTTTGGGATATCGTGGAAGCAGGATACACATTTCCATCAACAACTCCTACAGATATGACTGGTAAGAAGCAGTATGAAACAAATACAAAGGCTGTCAATACTCTATTAGCAAGTTTATCTCAATCAGAGTTCGTCAAGGTTATGCAGCTCAAAACAACAAAAGAAATATGGGACAAGATCATTCTGAGTTATGAAGGAGACGATTAGGTAAAACGTGCAAAACTACAAACTCTCAGAATTCAATATGAAAATCTCAAAATGCACAATGATGAAAGTGTGGCCAATTATTTCTTACGTATAGATGAGATTGTTAATTGTATGAAAAACTTGGGTGAAGAAATAAAAGAAGTTACCTTGGTTGAAAAGGTTCTAAGATATTTTTCTTCTAAGTTTGAATCAAAAGTTTCTGCCATAAAAGAAGAGAAAGAATCAAACTTTGTCAAGAACCTTCAACGAGGTTCAGGAAGATTCAGAGGTAAGCTACCTTTCAAATGTTTTTCTTGTGGAAGAGTCGGTCATTATGCAGCCAAGTGTCCTCATAAAGATAAGCTTGACAAAGGTAAGGAACCAGTTAGATGGAACATAAAACAGAATGTAAGTAAGAAGAGCTATTATACACATGAAGACAATGATGTATTTTCAATTAGTGATGAAGATGAACAATGTAATGATTATAGACTTTTGATGGCATTTGAAGATGATGATTTCTTCGATGCTATAGATGAAGAAGGTCTTTATGAAGAAATTTCTAACCTTAAAATTTGTTTAGAAGAAAAGAATATGATTATAGACACTCTGACATTCCAACTTGCTGAAAGGGAAAAACAAAATGAAAAGTTAGAATGTGAAATTGTGGGACTTAGAAAAGATATTGAGAAAACAAAAGCTCTTAATCTTAGATTTGCTAAAGGATCTGAAACTTTAGATGAGATTATCAAAGTGCAGTGTTCTCCTCTAAACAAGATAGGTCTTGGATATACTGAAGAAGCATCTCAAGCACAAAAACCATCCACCTCCAAAAGTTATCTTGATGTAGCAAGGAGAAGTGAACAGGTTGACAATCGACAACAAAGGCACAATGCAAATCACCAAGTAAATCAGGGACAATTTACTTCAAGAATGAAAAGAGATCACCAAGTAAATTGGGGGAAATCTACTTCAAGGATGAACAAAAGCTACAACCAACCACAGGTAAATCATTCTCAAATTACCTCAAGAATGGATGTAAATGGAAACTACAATCATTTGGTTGGTAGGTTTGATAATTGTAGGAATTTCTTCAATGGCCAATGTTTCTCTTGTCATAACTTTGGACACAAAGCTACTCAATGTGTTGCCTACAAGATCATCATGACTAGAGAAGCTCAAAAATAAAGGAGTATGACTGGGATCATGAAAAGGACCTACAATAACTTTTCTGCTCTTGAAAGTGAAATAGAATGTTCTATTTGTAACAACTTCGGTCATGAAGATTCTAAATGCAGGAGTAGGTTTCAGCAAACAACTCAGAAGGAGCAAGCTTCATTGAGTCCCAAAACATGGAGAAAGAAAGAACCACAACCAGAAATATGTGATATAGCCTTATATGCGGAAGGACGGGAAAATCAGTGGTACATCGACAGTGGATGCTCGAAACATATGATAGGTGATAAAGAAAAACTCCAATCATATAGTGCCTTAGAAAAGGAAAGGAAGGTCTCATTTGGAAATGACACGCCTGCACTCATAAAAGGTAAAGGTTCTGTTCTTTTGAAAGAAAAGGTCAAAGCTGGAAATGTTATGTATGTTGATGGCTTAAAGCATAATCTATTGAGTGTCAGTCAAATGTGTGATCAAGGAAATGAGGTAATATTTTGATCAAATGGATGTATTGTTTGTGAGCTTGATACAGGAGAAACAACGATCAAAGGCATAAGAACTCAAAATAATTTACATATACTTAAGGGAGGACAACAACAATGTTATCTAAGCAAGAATGATGAACACTGGCTATGGCACAAAAGACTGGGGCATCTAAGCTTCTCTCAGATAAGGAAAGCATGCAAATATCAGGCGGTTCGTGATCTCCCTAACATCAGAATTCTAGAAAATACAATATGCAAATCATGTCAGTTTGGCAAGCAAACCAGAACTAATTTTCCTGAGAAGGAAGGATCAGCTAGTATGCCACTTGAACTTGTCCATACTGATGTATGTGGTCCATCCAGGAAAAGGTCACCTCGAGGAGAAGAATACTTCATATTGTTCATTAACGACTTTTCCAGGATGTGTTGGATAGGACTTTTGAAGCATAAAGACAAAGCTTTCGAAAAGTTCAAAGCATTCAAAGCCTTGGTTGAAAACAAATCAGATCACATAATCAAATGGCTCAGGTCTGATCGAGGAGGGGAATTTACCTCAGATGAATTTTTCGATTTTTTGTGAAGAACATGGAATAAAAAGGGAATTCTTTACTGCAAGGACTCCTCAGCAAAATGGAGTAGTAGAAAGGATGAACAAAACGGTTCAACAAATGGCTCGTGCTATGCTTGATGAGTCTGGAACTCCTGCAACCTTCTGGGTGAAGCTGCATTTGCTGTCATTACTATTCTCAACAAGACAAACGTCCAGGTGAACAACACTCAGAATCCTCATGAACTTTGGTATGGTAAGACTCCTACAATAAAATACTTCAAAATTTTTGGAAGCAAATGTTACATCAAAAGGACTGATGAAAACTTTGGCAAGTTTGAACCTAGAGCAGATGAAGGCATTCCCCTTGGTTACTCTCCCCACAGCAAAGGATATAAGTGTTACAATAAAAGACTTGAAAAAATTGTTGAAAGTATTGATGTAGTGGTTGATGAAGAAGGAAACATTCCTAGGAAGGTAAAATCCAAAGATTTTGAAGATGATGAGGACTATCCTTCAAAGTCAAATTAGACATATGATGAAGAAGAAACCCATGAGGAACCTGAAGAACAGATAAGGATAGAAGAAAAGACTCCATCCAGGTACGTTCAGAAGAATCATCCAAAAACTAAAATTTTGGGGCAGAAAGAGGCAGGTGTAAAAACAAGAATAACTATTTCAAAAGCTTCAAGCTATCTAACATTACTCTCATCCATTGAACCACAAAATGTAAGTGAAGCATGCAAAGATGAATGTTGGGTCAAGGCCATGAATGAAGAACTTGAGCAGATTGAAAAGAATAACACTTGGGAGTTGGTTCCTAGACCAAATGATAAGAATGTCATAGGGACAAAATGGATATTCAAAAACAAGCTGAATGAAAATGGAGATGTTATTAGAAACAAGGCTAGACTTGTTTGTAAAGGGTATGCTCAACAAGAAGGTATAGACTTTGAAGAAACTTTTGCATGGGTTGCAAGACTTGAAGCCATAAGAATGTTCCTTGCTCTTTTTAGCTTTCAGAAGTTCAAAGAATTTCAAATGGATGTGAAATCAACCTTTTTAAATCGAGACTTAGAAGAAGAGGTGTATATTGAGCAACCAGATGGATTCATCCTTGGAAATGATACAAAACTTGTATGTAGACTTAAGAAGGCACTTTATGGTCTTAAACAGGCTCCAAGGGCTTGGTATTTTCGGTTGGAAAAATATATCCATCAACAAGGCTTTTCAAAAGGATCAACAGATAGAAATCTATATATAAAAATTGATAATGATAAATTGCTAATACTTGTTGTGTATGTTGATGATATCATCTTTGGTAGCAATGAAGAAGCCATGAGTCAAAACTTTGCTTTGGTAATGCAGAAATAATTTGAAATGTCCCTGCTTAGTGAGTTGACATATTTTCTTGGTTTACAAGTCCAACAAAACAAAGACAACATCTTTCTATCACAAACCAAGTACCTCAAGCAGATCTTGAAGAAATATGGCATGGAAGATTCGAAACCAGTATGTACCCCTATGGTAACAGGATGCAGCCTCAGCGCAAATGACAATTCAGCAGCAGTACCTCAACCAACCTATAGATCCATGATTGGTAGTCTGCTCTATCTGACAGGTACCTGACCAAACATCATGCATGAAGTGGGAATAGTTGGAAGATTCCAGGGAAATCCAAAAGAAGCACATCTTCAGGCGGTTAAAAGGATTTTCAAATATCTTCAAGGAACACAAAACTATGGCTTATGGTATCCTAGAGATACATATATCACACTTCATGCATATACAGATGCAGACTGGGCAGGAAGCGTGGATGGCAGAAAAAGAACTAGTGGTGGTGCATTCTTTATAGGTTCCAGATTAGTATATTGGTTCAACAAGAAACAAAGTTCAATTGCTTTATCAACAGTTGAACCAGAATATGTGGCTGTTGTATCTTGTTGCACACAACTCCTTTGGATGATGCAAATTTTGCAAGATTTTCAAATCACTTGTACTCCACCTATCTCCATTTTATGTGATAATACAAGTGCAATCAGTATTTCAAAGAATTCTATCATGCATTCAAAGACCAAGCACATACCTATCAAATATCATTTTCTCTGAGAACAAGTGCTTCAACAAAAGGTCAAATTGGAGTATGTTCCTTCCAAGGAACAAGTTACTAATATACTCACCAAACCACTGCCCAGGGAGACATTTGAATACCTCAGACAGAAGCTGGGAGTAGTTGATGCATCATCTTGCTGTTGAAACTTGTTTGTCTTAGAGAAAAGTGGTTGTACGTGAGTTTCATGAGGAGGATCCACGTACATATGCCGGTTTATGTGGATATAGTCGCGTATATGTTGGTTTGAAGACAACAGTGGGCCAAGCTCAGGATGAAAAGAGTCTGATATGGGTCTGACAGAGACCATCTAGCATAGGTTCAAGGGGAGCATATATTCTTCTAATAATGCATTATTGGCATTATCTTAGAAGATCTTGGTTCAAGTTCACAGTTGTTTGTGGTTTCAGGTGGAACAGGCGCAGAGGGAGAACATGGTTGCTGGTCTGCATGATGATTGACAAATGCTACTGATGATAGTTGTTGATGACTATCATAGTCTTGTTGTAGATATTTCGTCTTTATGTCATGTATTTGTTTTCTTATCAAGGTCATGTAACGACCTATTTTGGTTTCCTCACTATGTCTGGGATGGATGTTGTAATGTTCTTGTTTTATCATGTGTAAAATTTTGGTGTATCCCCACTTGGTTGGGTGGATGAGTCAATATTGGTATATCCCCACTTGGTTGGGAGATGGATGTATGTATAGGAAGGTCATTTATGATGTATAAAGTCATGTTTCTTCTTGTAGAACATCTTCTTGCAGACCTTTCCTACAGTCAGGGGGAGCATGGACAGAACAACACAACAGAGATTTCAGCATGTACTCAAGGGGAGCATAACCCTTTTCCCTTGATGTCAAAGGGGGAGAATGAATTTGAGTGACTTGGGATTGCCATCAAGTCCAAAGGGGGAGATTGTTGGCATTATGATACAAGTGTTTTCCTTGATGGCAACTCACACAGATGACAGATCATAATGCAGTAGGTCAGTAGCAAAGAATTGATGATCAGACTGCAAAGAATGAAGAAAGAAAAGTATATACATAGGTTCACTATATACCAAGTCGCGTACATACACAGGTTCACTATATACCAAGTCGTGTACACACACAAGTTCATTATATACAAAGGCATGTATATCGTACACATGCACTTTCATGCAAGGAAAGGCGTGTACATGTCGGAAAACTAAGTTTTGGGTCCGTGGTATTTGGACCTATGGTTTTGGACCTTGGTATTGTGTCCGAAGTGTTGAACCCAGGTATTGGGTCCCTAGTATTGGTTCTAAATGGTTTTGGACCATGGTATTGAGTAAGACCTAAGACTATAAAAGGGGAAGGAGATCATTAGGAAATGGCATGAACTGAAGTATTGAATATCTTATGAAGAAGCAAGATCTAGAATTGGGTTATGGTGCATAGATGGATCGGAACCAAGGAGGAACCTGAGCACTAGAAGATGGATAAGTTCTATTGATAGGTCAAGATCTTAAGGCTTGAATAGTAGTATCTTTGTGTGATTTTGATTTTTTATATTTGGCGCATGATTTGATCTATAAATATGATAATCTGGGTATGACTGATGTTTGAATAAGTGAAAAGAGTAAATTATCTTTATAGATCTGTACGCAGGTCTGACACATCAGAGGCGCATATATACGCTAGTTCAGTAAGTCAAAACAACTAATACGTTGGTTGGCCTTAGTACAACAGCGTATGCACGCAAGTTTCTACATATTGAAGCAGCGTACATCTCATGAAATATGTTTTAGCTGCTTCTATTTATCGTTGCAGTGTTCTGGGTTCAGGATTGGTTTCTGGTTACTGTTAATGTATTCTGGTTACAACATTCAGAGAAGTAATTGTTTGATTCAGTTTTGATTGAAGAAAAGGAGAATGGTTGATGTAGATATATTTGATTTTTAATTAATGTTATTGATGGATCCAGTCTGAAAATTTATGAAACGTGGTCCCTAGAAGTAAGGAGAAGGTTGTAGCCTTCTGTAGGTTAGCACCTACGTACTAGTACCTCAGCTAGTACAAGAGCTAAGGGGATTGTAGCTTCCTTCCAGGAGACGTTGGAGAATGAGAGAAGGTTGTAGCCTTTTGCAGGTAGCAGCCTGCGTACTGGTATAAGACTGCACCAGTACAGAAACATTGTAAAAAGAAGTTTCTAATTAAAAGAAGATAGAGATGAATTGCAGCAGGTGGTTTTCACCCACATTGGGTTTTCACCTTATATCTTGTGTTCTTATGTGTGACTGCCTGTTCTGCTTTACTGTTCCTAGTCACTGTTTATATGGTTTGATGCACAGATTAATGATCAACATCTGAAGAATAATTTAAATTACAAGTCTACTGGTCATACGCTAGTTTCTTTAACTGCAGTTGCGTACATACACAAATTTTACTAATTGCAGTTGCGTACATACACAAATTTTACTAACTGAAGTAGCGTATACAAATCTGATTGTAAAATGAAAAATAATTGACCTGATAATAGTGATTCACCCCCGCTCTCAGTATTATTTCAACAAATACAACCTTTGTCAACAAAACATAGATTAACCAATCAACCCTTCTATGGCAGGCATTGTTCTTCTCACATAGGTACCTTTCCTTGATATACCAATGGTAAGATTCATACTTATCTATAAAATTAAAGTAAATTTTTACCAAATACAAATGCCACTTGCTTAAGTACAAGTACCAAAATCAATATCATTTAATATATACATATTAAGTATTCACATAATATCCAATTTTATAACAAGTCTTTGGCATAACAACATGAGTATTTTAAGCCTAAATATCTTTATTCTAACTAAATTATATCGCTAAATCTTCGATTTGTTATTTCGAAAGAAAATCGATAAAGTTTTGATGAAACTCGGATTTTGTTCTGGCGACAATCTTGTGGTTGACTTTGGTGTTTGATTGTGATATCCTGTGATAATCTTGATGAACTGGTTTAAGGGGATAGGAAGGAATCCACGAGGGGACCATTCATTGTCCATCTGTATCATTCGTCGCTGACTTGGAGCTTCTGAACCTTGCAAACAATGGAGGCAGCTGCAAAAATCTGGATTAGCTGCGGAAATAGACCAATTCTGTAGCCAAATGCATTCTTTAACAAAACAATAGGGTATATAGTCAAACATGAAGAAGAAGACATATTATTGCTTACCTTTAACAAAACATTGTGGATATGGCATTATTTAGGTGGTAAATATAGGAAAAGAGAGGAAACATAGGCAAACAGGGGTGTCAATGTAAGACAATCTTTGGACTCTACAATGCCTCCCTGCTCGTCGCTCCAAAATTAGAGTGAATCCACTTTGGTCTTCCATCAATGATAAGGATCCAAGGCTCCCCGAGACAAAGGCTCCATCGATACCTCTATGCCCTACTGCATTTAACACAAACCATTCTCATAGATTTCCAAATTTCAATACCTCACATGCATTTAATTCATTTTATTGCTAGGGTGGTGGGCATTAATACCCATACCACCACCATCCACACTCTGCACCCCCATTGCAAATAGTTAGCTACTAAACATTAAGAAAAAAAGTTCTTAATATCAATAATAGTTCTTCTAATCTAAAACTATTTACTTAATGCTACAATAACTATAAGCTATTTCTACCTACCTATCTGAATTGGGAGCACAACAAGATAAATTGGATATGAGACATGACTATAAATCATTAAGTGATTGAAATAATTCACAAACTTAATAATTGTTAAACCAAAATACATATGTATTTTTCATAAATGAAGAATGGTATGTGCCATAAAATATAAATGATGACATCTAACATAAGATCATGGAAAGGATCACATGAAAATAAGTAAAAAATAAAATGATCCAAAATTGGGGAAATGAAGATCTATGTAATTTCACTCTTTGTCCAAGTGAAATTGATCAATAGATATTGGTCTTCAATTTTATATTCAAAGCTAATACAAATTTTACAATTTTGATTATAATTTTTTCTAATCCATTTCCTATTGAAAAACATGGTGTTTATACTAGTTTACTACTCAATTTTCTTGTTATTCCTCAAATATTTTTATTATAACAACATTCTCATTAATTTAGCAAAAAATTATTGGGAAAATACTTTTGTTAATTTTTTTTTTCAATTGATAATATTGATACAAGTTTTCTCTATTTATAACAAAATAATTTCAATTGTATTTGGTTCGTAATGTTGATCATGTCATTTGTTTTATTGGGCCATGGGCAAGTTCCTTCTTCCTTTATCCTCTACCTTCGTTCATACTCCCAACCTTTAGGATTATTCCATTCTCTACAAATATACAAAATATAATAAAATAATTAGTATATTTGTTAAAGAATCAATTTAAAATGCAAATATTTACAATTAAAATGATCATGGATAAACACTTTTCCTTTTAAATTATTTTATTTCAATATAAATCTCTAGAAATTTAGGACCTGATCTAATCAAATTGCATGACTAATTTTTTTTTTGCAAATAGCATGTTATGTGTGCGCCAAAATTATTTTGCATGACATTGATTGAGTGAAAAGATAACAAAAACTATAAAATAAACTTATGATCCAATACCATTTAAAATTATTTTATTTCAACATAAATATCTAGAAATTTAGGACCTAATTTAATCAAATTGCATGAATAATGTTCTTTTTATTTGACAAATAACATGTCATTATTCTTTGGTGCTATCAAAATTATTTTGCACCACATTGGTTGAGTGAAAAGATAACAAAAACATTAAAATAAATTTATGATCCAATTTGTATGCATCTCGATGTACATTGTCTTTTAAAATTAATTTATTTGAATATAAATTTCTAGAAATTTAAAACCTAATTTAATAAAGTTGCATGAATAATGCTATATTTGTTGAAAAATAACATGTCATTCTTCTTTGGTCCAGTCAAAATTACCATTTGTGGTATTATTTTGGCCTTAATCATGCATTAAAATTGGATGTAAAACCTATGACTTTGACCTCCCTTAATCACACATTAAACTTGGATTTCAAACCTAATGACTTTGATCTCCCTTAATATTTCTTTCCCTAGATATATGGATACTTTGCATGTAAAACCTAATGATCCCTCAAAATTCCAAACATTGCACAATAGATTAGTGATCAACTTAGTAATTATATTTAAGAAACAATCATTAAAAAACAAAACTAAACTAAAGAAAATTTAGAAGAGTCCCCATTATTTAATGAATAACTCATATCATAATTGGGGGTTGTTGTATAGGTTACAACAGACCCACACCTAAAAAAATGACAAAGGGCCTTTCTAGGTGATCATTGGCCTTTGCTAATAAGTTTTTCACACTAGCAATGGGTCTTCTAGCTTTTACCTAGTCAAGGGAAGAAAACATGGAAGTTTAGTCCCAAATGAAGTTCCTTGAGCTCAAACATCATGAAGGAGACTTCAAACCACCATTTTGGTCCTTTTTGCAAGATCATTGTCCTTTGGGTGGGATATGGGTGTCATAGGAGGTTTTGTACTTTATAGATGGGTCTTGGTCCTTAACTATAGTTACAGGAGGAAAATGAGGGTGTTGGATACTAAATGAATTTGTAGGTTCAAGCATTATGAAGGAGCCCTTTAATAACCACAAAGGACCCATTTAGGTGATCCTTAGCTTCTAAATATGAATATGGGCACCATTATAGGAATGGGTCTTGAGTCCTTCCCTATGATTGAGAGAGGAAAACAAGTGTATTAGGTTGTAAATGAGGTTTCTAGAGTTCAAACACAATGAGGTATACCCCATACCACTATATGGATTCTTCTTTAAGGGATATTTGGCTTTTGGGTGGGAAATATATTCTACTATGGCAATTTATCCAACATGGGCGAGTGGTAGACCCTGTTCAGTGGGAGATCTATGGGATCGATTCTGGTAGTGAAAGAAGATGGCGAGAAGTGGAAAGATAGAGATCGAGAAATTTAATGGTCAGAGATTTGATTTGTGGAAACTCAAGATGGAGGATCTGTTGGTGGATGAAGATCATTGGATTGCGGTAGATCCAGGTACTAAGCCAATGGGAGTGTTTGATGAAGAATGGAAGAAGTTGGATCAGAAGGCAAAGAGCACAATAAAATTGTGTGTCTCAGATTCAGTGTTGTTGAATGTATCAGGGGAAGCTATGGCAAAGGATTTGTGGGACAAGTTAGGGACTTTGTACCAATCTAAGTCTCTGGTGAATAAATTGTTCCTACGGAGAAAGCTATATACCCTAAGGATGAAAGATGGAGACTCAGTGACAGAGTATTTGAATGCGTTTAATATTGTGGTAAGTCAGTTATTGTATATTGATATCAAAATTTTAGATGAAGATAAGTGCATTAGTTTGTTGTGTTCTCTACCAGATTAGTGGGATGGTCTGGTTATTGCAATAGGTAGCAATGCAACTGCCTTGTTGTTTGATGAAATAGTCTCATCATTGTTGATGGAGGAGATGAGATAGAAAAATAGGGAGAGACAGAATGGTGATGTCTTGTATGTACAAGGACAGTCCCATAATAGAAACAAAATAAGTCATCGAGTGGGAGATCTAAATCTCCAGGAAAACCTGTAAAGGTGGTGTTCTAGAAATGCGGAAAGGAAGGGCACTACAAAAGGGACTGTAAATCTAAAGCTCCTAAAAAAGGAAAGGGATCTGATGATGCTCCTTCTGCAGAGATGAAAACCACCTCAGATGAAGGTGGGGATGTGTACTTGGATTCTTCAAGTAAACATGTAGATCATGAGGCATGGTTAATTGACTCAACTGCATCCTTTCACTTCACTCCCCATAGAGAGTGGTTCTGCGAGTATGAGAAATACGATGGTGGTGATGTCTTCTTAAGGAATGCTAGGAAGTCTAGAATCGTTGGTCACAAAAAAGTAAAGTTGAAGTTGCAAGGTGGAAGGGTTAGAACACTTCCGGGTGTTCTACATATTCCTGCATTGGCCAGAAATCTGATTTCTGTAAGCAAGATGGATGATGCAAGTGTAAAAACAATGTTCGAGAAGGATACTTTCAAGATGGTTTGGGGAGCACTGGTATTGATGCGGGGAGTTCGGATTGGAACTTTGTACAAGCTGCAAGGTAGCACTGTTGTTGATGGGTGCAATAGTTCTCTAGTTCCCGAAAGTGGAGCAGAAAATCTAGTGGTCTCTAGAGAGAAGACCATGTTGTGGCATCAAATGCTTGGACATATTGGAGAGAAGGGCCTTTAAATACTTCATGGTAAATTGGTAGAATGTATGAGTAATAGTTCTCTGGATTTTGATTTCTATGAAAATTGTGTATATGGGAAGCAGAATCGGGTGAGCTTCCCCTCTAGTGGTAAGAGGGCGAAAAATATATTAGAGCTTGTGCACAACGTTGTGTTTGGACCTGTGAAGGTTCCATCAATGGGTAAGTCTATGTACTATGTATCATTTATAGATAACTTCTCAAGGAATACATGGATATATTTCCTTAAGAAGAAATCTGAAGTCTTTGATAGGTTTAAAGAATTTAAGGCTCTGGTGGAAAACCAAACAAAGAAGAAGATAAATGTGTTGAGGATAGATAATGGTGGAGAGTTTTGTAGTAAGGAATTTGAAGAATTCTGTAAGAAGTGTGGTATAGCACAGTAGAAGACTACTCCCTATACACCTCAACAAAATGGAGTTGCAAAAAGAATGAACAAGACCTTGATGGAAAGGGAAAGAAGCATGCTCAGTGGTGCTGGGTTAGGACAATAATTCTGGGCAGAGGTGGTGGAGATTGCATGATACTTGGGTAATATATCACCTTCATCAACATTGGAAGATAAGACTCCACAAGAGGTATGGACTGGTAAGAAACCTTCTCTTTCACATCTGAGGGTATTTGGATCTGATGCATATGTACATGTTCCAAAGGAGAAAAGAACCAAGTTGGATAGTAAATCTTAAAAGTGCATCTTTATTGGGTATAAGGATGGTTTAAAGGATTATAAGCTTTGGAAGCCAATAACAAGAAAGGTTGTGTACAAACGAGATGTGGTGTTCAGAGAGGTGAAAGATTGTATTAAACATGTAGTCCAACCAAAGAAACCTTAGAATATAGAGTTTGAGCTAAAGGAGAAAGAATCAGAATCTACAGCAGAGGAGGAATCAGAAGATGAAGAGCCACAAACTCTGAGTGTGAGAAGATTAGTTTGAGAAAGAAGGCAGCTAGAAAGGTATAGTCCATCTGCTTTCTGTTCAAATTTTTCTTTATCTATTATTGATGATGATCCCAGAACTGTAAAGGAAGCAGTAGATTCAGAAGATGGAAAACTCTGGAAAGAGGCCATGGTTGATGAAATGGCATCTTTGCACGAAAATGAGGCTTGGGATCTGGTGGAGTTGCCAGCTGGAAGGAAACCCATTGGAAACAAATGGGTGTTAAAGAAGAAGACAAATGCAGAAGGAAAGGTGGAGAAATACAAAGCTCAGTTGGTAGCAAAAGGTTATTCCCAGGTGTTGATAATTGATTTTGGTGATATTTTTTCTCCTGTTGCCAAGGTAACTTCTATTAGATTACTTTTATATGTTGCTGCTGCTTTTGATTTTGAGGTAGAACAGATGGATGTGAAGACAACATTTCTTCATGGGGATTTGGAAGAGGAGATCTAGATGAAGCAACCTGAAGGTTTTGCAGTGAAGGGTAAGAAAGAACTAGTATGCAAGTTAAAGAAGTCTCTGTATGGGTTAAAACAGTCACCAAGGATGTGGTATCAGAAATTTGATACATTTATACAAGCACTTGGCATCACCAGATGCAAAGCAAATCATTGTGTGTATTTTAAATTAATTGGTGACCGTGTTATTTATCTGTTCTTGTATGTGGATGATATGTTGCTGGTTGGAAATGACAAAGAAATTATCCAGGATTTGAAGACCCATTTGTCCTACAAACTCAACATGAAAGATCTTGCTGTTGAAAACTATATTTTGGGCATGGAAATTAAAAGAGATCAAATAAAGAGGAAGCTCTGGTTAAACTAGAGGAAGTATGTTGAGACAATATTGCAGATGTTTAATATGCAAGATAGTAAACTAGTGAAGGTTCCTATTCCTGCAGGTGTAAAGTTATCTGATGAATAGTGTTCCAAGACACAAGAAGAGGAAGAGGACATGTCCCATGTTCCATACGCAAGTGCAGTCGGTAGCCTGATGTATACGATGGTATGTACTAGACCAGACATTGTACATGCAGTGGGAGTATTGAGCAAGTTTATGTCAAAACCAAGGAAGGAGCACTGGACAACAGTGAATCGGGGTTTTTAGGTATTTGCGTGGCCCTAGTGATTATGGTTTGTGCTACCAAGGTATACCAGGATTGGATAGAGTGTTGGATATTCATGGTTTTGTTGATGCAAAGTAGGCTGGAGATCTGGATCAGAGAATATCTACAAGTGGGTATGTGTTTAACCTATTTGGAGGTGTAGTCAGTTGGATGAGTAAGAAACAATCTGTAGTGGCACTATCAACTGCAGAGGCACAATACATGGCAGCCACTAGAGCAAGCAAGGAGGCAATTTGGTTGTAGAGATTGTGTTCAAGTATGGGGTTAGTACAGGGAGCTACAAGAATAGACCGTGATAGCCAAAGTGCAATTTTCTTGGCAAAGAACCTTGCATATCATTCAAAGATAAAGTACATTGATGTTCAGTATCACTTTGTGAGGGATATGATAGAAGACAAAAATATGTTGCTGGTAAAGGTGGACACTTTGAAGAATACTACAAATGCATTGACAAAATCTGTGAGCTCTGAGAAGTTCTCTTGGTGTAGAGAAACAATGGGCATTGCAGGATGATAAATGACTAAGCTCTCTTGTGGTCCCCTGTGGAAAGAAAACACAAGTGGAGAAATGTTGGTTGTGTTAATATTCTTTCCACAACTAAGCCATGTAGTTAACTGGGGGGATTAGAAGGGGGTGTAGCCTCCCCTTTGTTGTGCCGATTGCATAGCGGGGGGGGGGGGGTGTCACAAGGGTTTGAAGGGTGTAGGTAACCCCACTCTATGGGGTTCGAGGTAGTGCCCTGAAAATTTTTGTTTTTGGACCCTATATTAGGTTGGCTAGACCTACCTATAGTTTTGTGCATGATTTTTCGCACATGGTTTTGGACGTGATGGTTTTTGGTCCATGGTTTTGGACGCGGTGGTTTTCGGTCCATCGTATTGGATGCTTTGGCATGTATAAATATGTATTGTAACATTGAAAGGAATATAATGAAAAATCAGGTGGTAGCCTCGGTTTTGGGATCCATGGGGAAAATCTTTGTGTATATGTGTTTTATGATGCTCTCGCATTGTTTATTTTCTGTGTTTTAGAATTTGTATGCAGGTAATTTCTGTGCGGGGTTAAAACCTACAAACAACCCCTCTTCTAAAAACTTGCAATTGGAGATACTTGTCTAGTCTGGCATGCCATGCTCTTATATTTTGTTTTAGCCCATACAAATCCTTCCTGCAAACATAATCTTCATTCTCTAAGAGAAAGAAACTTTATGGTTATTCTACATACACTTCTTATTTTAAATATCCATTGAGTAAGGACGATTTTACATCCATTTAATATACCTTAATATTATTATGACTAGACAAATCTAAGAAGATTATAATGGATTCTATTCTTGCTATTGGTGCAAATGTTTCTTCAAAGCCTATCCCTTCTATTTGTGCATAACCTTTGCAAACTAGTCTTGCTTTGTTTATTACAACTTGTCCTTGCTCATTTAATTTATTCTTGAAAGCCCATTTGGTGCCTATAATAGTTTTTCCTTGGGTCTAGGGACAAGATCCCAAGTGCTATTTTTCTCAAATTGTTCCTACTATTCATTCATTGCTTTCACCCAAAAGTTGTCTTCACTAGCTTGAGTGATATTTTTGGGCTCGTTTTGATGACAGCAAGGAAATATTTTCATGACTAGGGATACCAATATATTTCGTTGTAGTTTTGACACTAATCCTTTCCTCACTAATTATTTGACTTTTTGGGTGTTGTTTTTGTACATACTTGGATGCACAGGGACTTCACTAGCAAAGCAATACCATATCATGTGCATTCATATTCGGATATAAAAATGAAGAAAACATAAAATAATATATTGGCCATATAATAAAGGGGAAAAGGGTTTTATATGTTATATAATAATATAAATATTATAAGGTGTTATTTATTCAATATATTGGCCAAATGAGATCCAAAAATAGGTGGGGTAGGCGGAAAAAACATGTACAATATCATGGAGTATGAGAGTGCAGTGTTTTACTCTATGTTGTTGGGAAAACAAGTTAAAAAAATAAATGAGGGTTTCATCTTGAGGAATACGAAAATGTTGGAGAGCGCAGGAAATGAAGTTACAATATCATCTATAATGTCAAGTTCTGGGATAACTGGACCCTAGTTTCCTGAAGCAGGACTCTAGTTTCCTGAAGCAAGACTTATTTGAATTGAGTAGCGAGGAGGGTTTCAATGTCATTGGAGTTTGGATCTTGAATATGGATGAAAAACATCAAGCCTTGTTATCTTTTATCTATGGAGGAGAAGCCCTGAATAGGCTAGCGAGGACATTCACTAAAATCCAAAATTGTTTTGCAGCTCAAATCCTCTAATATAATGAACATAGTTTGGCAACAGGAAAAGAATTGTGGTGGCTCAAAGAAGTCATAGAAGGTTCAAAATTGACAGTTTAGAGAGAATAAAGACCATGAATCATAGGAAACATAATTCATTTATAAGTCTGTAAACCCTGGTTAGGGTAATTGTTATTGTGGATTTAGACTTGTTTTGGTTCATAGTCCTCATCTATCATGGATTTGGATTTGAAGTTATTCATGCTTCTTTTATTTTTGTTTCAACCTTTATCTTCCTTTTTCTCTCCTACATTCTTCTTCTTTTATTAATTTCAAAACCCCTCAAGGCCAACTTTTTTATTTTCATCTTTCTCTGTCAGATTCTATAAATGTGAACAACCTTATAATCTAGACCATTTCATGATTCAATGTGATGGCTATGAAGAGTGGTGAGTAACTCTTGTTTTTCTTTTCACATCTCTATTCTTCTATATATCGCGTGTTCAAAACACCATCCATGTATTTGCACAAAAAATACCTATACAACATGCACATGCACATGCATATGCATTTCATATGATTAGGATATTGTTTTTGGCTTCAATACCAACAACCATTTCACACTTAGTAGTTCGGGATACGAACCCTGTGTACATGTTTTTCTCTTGAATTGTGTTCAACAATATTAATTGATTGAACTGTGTGTTTGGTTTTTCCTTTGCCCCTTTTTATTTGTATATGTTTTTTATCATATTTTTCAAGTGCCCTACCCCAATTTGAGAATATTCCAATGCATTCACTTTGCAACATTCTAATAATATCCCTTCATCCAAGAAGCGCGGGGTGGGTACATACAAAACCCAAAAGGTGAAGCACGTTTCTGGGGAATTTGAACCTTGTGGATACCCATTGACAATCATTGTCTATTTTTGATTCTTTAAGTAATAAAAATAGTTGATCTTGCCTTAATCATTCAATTAAAACCCAATTTTTTTGAGTTATTTTAGGATTTTCCCTGAGAGAATGGCTTATGTGTCAATAGTGCAGAGGAATTAGACTCTATGGAATTAGAATACAATGGGCCATGTTTGGTTCTATTGTGAAATTGGAGAGTAGCACCTCACGAATTTGAACAACATATCTTATGCACTTTTCTTTGAGGTTTACTGCAGTTTTCTATCCCTGAATCACAATCAAAGTCACAATACGTTGTTTTCTTATGCTAGAGGAAATCAATTAATGTAATGTTGGTTTATTTTGGAGCTATGAGGGTTAATTTGTAGAGATTAGTGGGACACCTTGCTTGGCTAACATAATTTTGGTTAGGTTTTGTCATGATAGGGTATGATTCCCAAACCTTAAGAGTCGTTGCTTGGGATAAGCTGAAAGGACATATGTATAAAACTTGTGCTGCACAAAGGTGTTGTACTATAATCTTCTTTATTGTAAATGAGAAGTGAATTGATTATTGTCTCAAACTAATGTTATAAAACTAATTTGAAATCCAAGTTCTCTTGTTTATGGCTTGGTTTTTGGGTCAATTTAATGAAAAGCCTAGGCTAATTGTTTTTCTAATTTAGCAAACCATTTTCTAATTTTAGATCTAGTATATGCTTGTTTTATTATTGTTGTATGTCACTCTAGATTCCAGTTATGTGTTGTCAATTAAATCTAAATCTTAGGGGTGTTGAATAGACCTAATTGTGATGTATTTATGGTTTTTACACATTATGATTTCTTGGAAGTGAAGTGTTGTGGAAAATCTGAAGTTCCTTGCAGGTGTTCCAAAGAAATAAGATTCAACACCAGGGTTGAAATCTCTGTGGTGTATATCTGTAGCCTCTTGTGAGATAGAAATTTCATAACTCTAAAATTTCTACACCATGTTTAAGGTTTACATCTTCAAAACCAAACCATGCATTATACGTTTCACCATCTTCCCACAATGGAACCTGTAAATGTTCCTTCCTTTCTTTTCCTTTTTGCAGAAGACCAAATTAAATTCTCTAGTAATAACTCTATTAATTGGGAAATAACTTGATATAGATTCTTTGAGGGAAATGGCTATTCTTGTTTCCCTGGAATTTTTTAACACTTAAGCATTAGTGATCTAAAAATGATGATCAATCTGAGTTGTTCCACCCAAGGTTGTAATCATATATTTAATGATTTTCTATAGCAATTGCGGATAGGTAAATTCTCAGTGCAGACACAAAGAATTCCTCTAGCCCGAGAGAGTGGGTCTAGACACAAACAAACAATTTATGGAAAATCTCCTTAAGCTAGAATCAAATAAGAGGGCCTACCTCTTAGAACACTATTTTGGTTGGTGATGATCCTACTTCCTTACTCTAGCTACTTTCCATCTCCTTCCTTCGAATACTTGAAACAAGAAAACAAACAACAACAACAAACATGATAGCATACAATATTGTATTTAGCCTACTTATCAGGTCAAGGAACATTAAGCCATTAAATGTAAGATAACACTTCAATGTAGGAAATCAATCAATAGTTGTATTCATATAAGTTTATAAAGAGATTACAACCAATTCCTTGATGTTGCTAGTCTCCTCCGACATATCTGGGTTCCCACACTTCTGCTAGCATCTCATGGATAACCCCAACAATGGAAATTTTAAGGCCTCTTCCCTTTAGTCTCAAACCAAACCGAACACGCTATTCTCCCTCAAACATACACTAGAAAGCTACAAGCTTCAGATGTCTTACTGATTATTCAAGTTCCAAAAATACCAATACTGAAAACTACATCCAAAAACTAGCTCAACTTGGGAAAGGAGGGGCTTATATAGCTTTAATGGAGGGGAGATGGTTCCTCTTATCATGGGAGAGGCCTCATCTCTTGGGTTTGTTCCATCCTAATAGGGGAAAGGAACCCAAACTGACTTCCTCGGCTCCATCTAGCCCAACTATTTACCGAACTTTTGTTATGAAACTTATAGACCTGGAAGCTTCGACTCCATATTTAAAAAAATTTCCAAAAGAGGATCAACACGATTGAGACAAGGCTCAACAGTGCTAATTGGTGCTAGTCCCAGTGTTAAACTCTAAAGATCGGTGCGGGGGATGAACTGGTCATTAGCGTTGGTCTTGTAAACTGGGGTAAAAGGAAGATTCTTAGGAAATGATGCAAAAGGCAAATGTTCTACTCATGAAGAGGGACATAATGGGAGTTTCTTCATGACGGGAAAACACATGAGGGTCATTGTAGAGGTCCTCCAAAATCGTGGAATGGGGTGCATAGGGATAGTGACAAAATATTGTACAACAACAACGATACTAGGATCCCAAAGGTTGGAAAGACTTTCCAAAAATTCTTTTGCTTCATGTATGATCCAATTGGCTCCTTTCCATATTATTTCTATATTTTTCCTACTAAGACTTGAGTGACTTGATTTCTTGCAGAAGAACTATCACTAACTTCTACAATTTTATGAATTCTTTTAGACTTCCCCTTTTTTTTCTAGGCTAGCCAATTACCTATAGTTCCATGAGATGTGTGTCCTTTTATATGGGATTTGTTCCCTATGTTTCCAATCTCAAAAGCTTGTTTTATTATTTTTTGTTTTCTGATAGCTTCACTTTTTCTTCTTGCAGCTCTCATTTATCATTTCCCCCATTTCCAACTTGTTTTTTGTTGCCTTCATCTTCACTTGGTCACAAAGGAGACCATTCCAAGACAAATTCTATAGGTCCATATGAAGTCAAATGAGGGACCTTCCATCCTTTTGAGGGAGAGTTGGATACAATTGTGTTTTCATAGTCCCCCCCATGTGTGGGATGAACTTCTTCATTCTATGAAGGGTGTGGATGAATAGAGAGGATTTCCCTTCTTCATTATCTTGTGTTTCCAATATGATTGGATCACTCTGAGGATTTTCCCCACCATTCCTTAAAGAGGATCACCCTTGTTTGTCTATTCATCATTATTCACAACCTTGTACTTATTTTGAAATTTTTTGGGGATAATGTTCTTGTCCTCATGGAATTTTAGAGTACTTATTTATTTATTTTGAGTTTGACACCGTTTTGAAGACACTTCCTTCTTCAATTTGCAAGTTGTGTTAATTCAGTGGTTTTTCTTCCAACATTCTTTGATAACATTCCCATACTCCAAGCATAAGTTACATATGAATTTATATTGTAGGAAATGCCTATCCATGCAACATTCTAGTATCCAAAATGTCTGGAAATACCAAAATCGTAGGAAACACTCTAGAAACATTGTCGTCCATATTGTACAATAATTTTAGATTTGGAAGTGTCATATAGAACAACCTACCACATTTCCAAGGCATTTTGAAAATTTCCAGTGATGTTCAAGGTTCTTTTTTGCAACTCTATGAGCCTAGCCAAGTGCTCATGAGGGGTGTGAGATCCATATGAAGATATCACCCTACCGCACCAAGGATCCTTTAAAAGAAAAAAAATAGAGAATTGAGTTTTGCGGAGTTTGTTACACTGGTAATTATTTCTAACAATAAATTCTTAGAGCAAAATGATAGGAAAGATAAGATAAAGGAGAATGTCATCCAAGAAAATCAAAGGAGAGTGTCATCTTTTACTTAAATTTTTAACCATCAATTGTTCCAGGATTTTTAGAGTGGTTCCAACTAAGTTGCATGAAATGATAAAATGTGTATAAGTTTTAAAAACATGAAAGCATGCAAACACGCCCCTTCAAAATGGGTATATGGGTATATGCGCTTGTAAAAATGCCCCTTCAAGTTGATCAATATTTTTTGACCCAAAAATATTTACACAAGTTGGATTTTCTACATATGGCTAGTTGTATGGGTTGCCAAAGTGGTCATTGGTGTTTACTCTAGTCTTCCCAGATTGCATGAATACGTTTTAATGCAAATTAGTGGAAACTACAACTAATTATTGTCTCTGATGGTTATGTAAGATTATATTATGATTATTCTTCCCTTCAATGTCTTGAAGATAAATTTCATATTGTTATCTTCTCAAGATTTAAATTAGTTAAGATTATTTGCATTAGCATTGGTAAATGTTCTTTCTCAGGTTGAAATAAGTTGAGTAGAAACTAGTCATGCTTAGTAGGCTAGTCAATTCATTTGCGGTAAGGGAGTCACACTACAAGAAAATGTGTGACAAAAGATATTGCAATCTCCAGAAAGCTAAGGAATAGGTAATAATATTTCTATTATTTGTATCATCTTTTGAATATAATGATAATTACTGCCTCAACTAGTTACTTTTTTCTTCTTCACTTTGAAATGTATTAATAAATGTAGCAACTTGGTAACTTTTCTCTAATTTTTTGTGGTTTTTGTTTGTTTTTCATTGTTTCTTTGGTTTCTTAGAACATTAATTTGAGTACAAAAATGACATATATTCATTGATATGGCTTAACAATTGATGGGTTTTCTATGCACATGTACTTACAATTTATACTGAATATTAACTTATATTTAGTGTCCCACTGGGATGTGGCTCCCTTGCTTCCCATTTTTTAGCTGAACAGGTAGAACACATCTTGATTTCAATGCTCAACATCTTCGGAAATGAATTTAATCCACCAAATCCATCCAATTACCCCCCAGTTCATTTCTCACCATTGGTACTAACAAGAAGTGGTAAGACCTATTGCACAAATTTCAAATACTGGCAACCATTCCACTAACTACTCAAGTTACAAGGGGTTCGCATTAACAAATGTCTTCCCACACACTCCATTTTGTGAAATGGGGGGAGCAATTCCCAAGTGTGTAGAGTAAGTTTCCCAAAAGGGGGGTTTTCTGAGAAGTCCTCGAGGAAAGGGGGACATCTAGGTGCTCGCTCCCTCTGTCCCCCACTAATTTTTTTCCAACAACCCTTTAAGACAAAATAAAGATAGTGGATTGAGCTTTGAGGAGTTTGTGACCTTGGTAATTAATGGTAATATTAAATTATTAAAATAAAAGTTGACATTCTCCTGTATTGTGACTCCCTTACCGTAAATGAATGACTAACCCACTAAGCATGACTAGTTGCTGCTCAACTTCTTTCAACCTGAGAAAGAAAATTTACCAATGCTATTGAAAATAACCTTAACTAATTTAACTCTTTAGAAGAGAACATTATGACATTTATCTTCAAGACATTGAGGGGAAGAATAATCATACTCTAATCTTACATAACCATCACAAACAAAAATTAGTTGTAGTGTCCACTAATTTTCATAAAAACAAATTCATGAAATCTAAAAAGACCAGAGTAAACAACAATGACCACATTGGCTACCCATAATACTAGACATATGCAAAAAATCAAACTTATGCAAATTTTTTTGGGTCAGAAAATATTGATCAACTTGAACAATTTACTTCAATAATCTTGATCTAAAAAGAAAAACTATGATATTATTTTCTAGTATCATATTATAAATATACTTTTCTTTTAATGCAAGAGAATGTACCTTATAGATAGATGATAAATATGTACTTTGGTAAAGCAATAAATCAAACTTCAGTTGCCATGAATGTTGTCATGTTTCGAGCCACAATAGGAAAATTAATGATTTGAGAAATGTTTGTAGAAATTTTGAATAATATGACACTTATTCACAAATATTATCCTGATTATACACTATTTGTGGAATCATGCATAATACATAACCTCCTCTACGTTGATCATCAATTTTGCAGTATTAAAGAAACAATTGCATGCGCACATTGAAGCATCAACCACACATATCAACACTGTATATCACGGGGAAAGCATACAGCTGAAAACCCCCAACTATCTGTATATTATATTGATTGAGAACATGTAAGGATACATAGTACAATACTCCTCGCAAGCACTCAGTACTATCTCCACCTGTTACACACAAACTAGCTCAAATCTGAATCAATCACTGGCTCAAATCTCCTCCGCTGCTTGCCTACCTCCATTGCGCAATCCTGCATGAGAATATAATGAGAATGGCTAAACCAAACTCGTATTTCCCTTGTGTAACACTACGCAATCCTCATTGGCAATCTCAATCCACATATTGTGCAAATCACATGCACAACTATAGTCACAACTGACAGTTGTCTTGCCCTTTCACTCACCTCTAACACTTGTCTCCACTGAACTGTCCATTCACTGAGTTAACTGATGTATTATTTAGTTGATTTATGAGTTAATAATTAGTTAATTAATTAATAACTAATTCACATCACTCAACACTAGTGTATTTGTTAGTTAGACTAAATACAACTAGTTCAACTAAG
>APFE031640504.1:0-17897 GCA_000404065.3 Pinus taeda | reverse complement strand
AAAGGAGGTTTTGTCATTTGTATCATCCAAGAATTGTTCATTTATGTAATGTAAAGGAGGTTTCCCCCTCGAAGAGGCTGAATTCTAAGGCGTTGATCTATCTTTTCTATCTTTTCTTGAGCTGGTTTCATAACATTTTTCTTTCCTTCCACACTTAGATCTGAACTTCCCAATGAAGTGATCTTTAGGTAGGCCATCAGAACCTTCCACTACGCCATTCTGATAATATTCTCTACTTTGACTTCACCCTGGGTGAATTATGAGGAACCCATTGATCCTTGATATTGTCCCAACTGTCTTTGGTGATTACTCTTTCAGTATTTCTTGGGCATTATCTTCATCGGAGCTTCGATCCCATGTTAATTTTATGTATATTCTATGCGAGAGCAATTTATTTAAATTTTCATAGTTAGCAATCACATTAGTATTAAAGTAAACTGTAGATAAAAAATAAATATAAATCGTAGAAGACAAGCCAAGACAAGAGGACACAAGATGTGGTGCCAGCCATGGACAAATCCCACAATGTGGGGAAGCCCTTGATCAATTCTTCTTTTATGTTCTTCAAAGTTTAGCAGAGAAAGAGAGAGAGAGAGATAGTACATTTACAATAGAAGTCAACACTTTGACTTTTGATATCTGCATGAGATCAGTTGAAGACATATTGCTTCAAATAATTATCTAAGGTGACTCCTTCACCTATCAGAGTGTTGTCTTTCGTCCATTTGCTACACATAACTATGTGACACCATGTTGTACTATCAGATGTCTTGAACCTTTATCAATGAGCTATTCTCATCTCCATGCTGCTCATCATGTGACATCTTCCATGGTCTTAGTCATCATCAAGCTGCCCATGCTCATATCATCATGTTGCTCATAATGCTGCCCATACATCATGCTGCTCATGATCTCATTATGCTGCTCATGATCTCATACATCATGTTGCCCATAATCTCATACATCATGCTGCTCATGATCTCATACATCATGCTTCCCATGATCTCATACATCATGCTGCTCATGATCTCATTATGTTGCTCATGATCTCATACATCATGCTGCCTGTGATATCATACATCATGCTGCCCGTGATATCATACATCATGCTGCCCTTGCTATCCTTATATTGCTTCATTATTTAGTTCATATACATATCGGCCTTGGCTGCTTGCTATGGCTTGCAGCCTAGCAAAGCAACTAGGCTATAGTTCTAGTATCCTCTACACAAACATGTTGTCATCATCTTCCTTGCACATAGTCCTATCATGCCCAAACAGTTCTTGAATAGGCTACACTATCACCTACATTAATGTGATAATAGGTCTCTTAGGGCTGCGTATTAACAGTAGCTCTAATACCTTTTCATGACAGCGTTTGAAGCTTCTTCAGGCATCATATAGGTCTACATATAAATCTTCTTGAGTGTGGCAGATTAGGGCTCCTCAACAACGGATAGATGAGTTCTCTTGTGACTGCGTTTAGCCCTCCTCTGTACAACGTATTCAACTGCAGATATAGGGTTGTATGAAGATCTTCTATAGCTACGTAGTAGAACCTATGGTAGGGCTTCTTCCTACTGCGGCTATGCCTCTTTGTGACTGTGGAATAGGCAGTGGGTTCAGGGCATTATTTAGTCTTTACCTGACATCGTTTAGGGCTTCTTGTGGTTGTAGTTTAGGGCTACGTATAAGGCTTTCATCACTGCATTTAGGGTAGGTAAGATCTCCCTTAACTGTGGCTAGAATCCTCTCCCTTCATCCGCGTCTTAATGTCTCTCATGACTGTAATTTAGGGCTTCACTTGTAGGCCAGCATATAACCCTTGATGTCTCTCTCCTGCACCAAAAACCCAAGACATGAAGAGGAGGAGATCGCACCAAGAATAGTTGTCCAAATGGCTTCAAGTCCTTACCAATTTATACTAAAACGTAGTTGACGAATAGGCATGAATATTGGGCTTCTGAGCCTACTCAAGTTGCTAGTCGGCTTGATAATAATTTCATAATAAAAATAAATTCATATCTCTATAAATACTTATCGGAATCGGATGATCTTTAGATCAATCCTACACCTCTCAATGGGAGGGATCTAATAAAAATATCAGCTACCATAAATAAGCTGACCCACATGGAGTTTGGCCTTAGTTGCAAATTTTAACAGTGTGCACTCTCATCGACAATCTCTCACTTTTGGTCATAATTGTTCTTCTATTTCGTTGAGTTTTTCCAACTGTCACTTTTGCGCACCTTTGCTTTCGCAAGTGTCAATTTCATTTTTACGAATGTCTCTTTTGCTTGCTTTCACTTTAATAAGTGTCGTTTTCATGCTATCTTTGCTTTGGCATGTGTCGCTTTCAATGTCATTCGCATTTTGCAAGTTTAATTTGTTATTTCCTCTTACCGTCACAAGGGTTGTCTTTTGAGCATGTAAAGCGTCACACATCACATAAATATAGTTTTGGCTTGTTTCAAGGGGTAATCTTGGTGCTAATGAGTCATGATTATCATTTAGACATGTATTACACTCATTCCCAAAGTTTCAAGCATTTTCGCACAAGTGTCGTCACTGTTGTCACAAAGTGTACCTTTATTGTCGCACTTGGGGAAAGTTATCACAACGTCATCACATTGAGGAAAGTATGATGTTCATGTGTTCTAAGTGATCAATGTTGTGTCATCAACTATTATAAGTGTGTGATCATGCTCAAGTTTTGTCCTTGTTCACTTTTGTCTCACTTAACCCACACTTAGCCAAATCTGGAAAAGTGCCTTCCCGAGCAACTTGACCTCACTCAACCTTCTTGAACTACGCACTGTGAAATATTAGCCCTCAAGCTCAGACCTTCCCTCTTAGAACTCACAATGTGCAAAGCCTGCATTCTAGAACTATGCATTGCGTAACATCAGTTCTCATCCTTGACCCTTGAGCTCCAAAACTACGCAACCCCAGCCTTTTAGTCATCGTCTCTTGTGCAATGTGTAGTCTCAAACAATAAGCCTCAACCTTGACCTCTTGAACTACAAAATTATGCACTCCCTAAGCCTTTGTCCCTTCAGAACTATTAAGTGGGCAAACTCAAGCCTCAAGCTTGACCCCTTGGCCCCTCAACTACATAGTTGTCTTGCCCTGGGTTTCCTGAACTATGCATTATGCAGTCTTAAGGATCAGTCCTAGCCCCTTATCTCCCGAGCTACACACCTGTGCAATCCCTGAGCCAGTCTCTCAGCCTATCACTCGGTTCCAGTTTAATTAATGGTTATCATGAAGCATGTTAGACTAGGGGTTTATCATATTGATGTCGTCTTGTCATGAGTGAATTTTAGCTGTAGGTATTATGTCATTTTATGACAAAATGGTGATGGAGGAGATGAAGAAGGAGACCCTGCTAGAAGACACCTTTGTAGTTTTAAAGACAATTTGATCAATCAAGGAAGACAAAGGGACACTAGATTGCGACAACAGCTAGAGATCAAGATCACATTGAAGACTCCATACCTTCAAGCCTTATGGAGGAGGAAGAAGAAGAACATGTCCCATATTTGAAGAAGACACAAACTTAGAAGCAACAAGAGTGGCTTGAAAATACCATATCATCACACAATCCATGTCATCAATGTCATATCATGTCTTGTCAAGGTGTCATGTCAAGATGTATATGAGTCAACATTTTCCACATCATTTGTGGTTTATGTAATTTCAACATGTGAGAAATCTAATGTAAAGTGGAAGTCCAAGAGTCATCTATAGATTGTGAAAAGTCATGAAGGATTCAAAGGTCATAGAGAAGTCAAATAGTCATGAGGGTAGTCCAAGAGTACCAAGGGAGGTGAATGGTCACCCCATTTGTTATATATACACCCTCATAGCTCATGAAAAGCAATTTTCACCTTGGCTCTTCCTACCAGGCATTAGAGAGAAAAGCGGTTCTTTTGGAGGGGCAAGTGGTTGCTCTAACACTCCACTATTGTAGCTAGTGGTGTTCATTGTACTGATATATCTTGGAACTTTTGCTTAATTTTGAAGCTCATTGAGCCAACACACTTTCATGTGTATGTCGTAAATATTGTAAGAATATTTTTGAATGTTTGCAATGTATATTGTTTTCATCTGTACTAAGGAAATTGAACTATTTCAGTGGCTTTGGTACTTATCTTGTTGGTGTGTTGTATGTGTTCTAACAATCATTGCATCTGTGTGAACTATTTCACTAGTTGTCCAATAATTAATTTATATGTATATGCTTGTGTGTCTTTACTATATTATATTATTATTCTTCTTTTAAAGGCTAACTTTTCCTTTCCCTTTCAGTAGGAGAACCTTGATGCATTCTACAGTGGAACACTCCACAAGGCATACTAACTTGTTCATCTAAAAGTACATGTGCATTACTCTCTTGTGTTGATCATTATATCCAAGGAAAATATCTGAGAATATACGGCAGTTGAACCTTAATTTCGGAAGGGATCCCACACCAAATGGTGCAAAGTTTAATTGGGACTTTTCATCAGGGAGACTCCCTTGCTTGTTGGCAGTACCCAGTACCATCAACACCACCTAGGAGAACTCTCAACTTAGAAACCCTTCATGGTTGCATGCATTTTTCCACATAATATTATTTATTTAGGGAGGTATCTCCCATGATTTATCCATGTCAATGTGGGACCCATTGAAATCTGCATGAGAAATATACGAACATTAGTGTTAGTCAATTGACTATAGGATAAATTAGTGATACATGTTTCACAGCACATAAGACATACTAATTGATTATTACCACGTGGAAACACTTTGTGTCACTTGTGAAACCTAAGAAACATAATAGCTACTACATAATTTCCAAACATATGATATTGCACTACAAGCATGACAAGACTATACAAGTGTTACATTTAACATATCTTGGGAATTGTACCTTTTGCAGCATATACATGTTATACATTCATAAGTAGTAGTTGACTCCTATCATGCAACATCCAATCTACATGGGTAAGAAGGTGATTAATCTTATTAGAAACACTTGAGCAATATGCTTGATGACCTCCAAATACGATGATGGTTCCCATGATCATAATAGAATATACAAGAAGTTTCAACACCATATATTATCACCCTTGAAATAAAATTTCATATTGATGTTTAAATATGTTGATGTTTCTTTTCTTGCAAATTTTGTCGCAAAAGATCACTTCATTTTTTTCATATGTCTTTAGCAAAACCACATCCCATAAAAGAAATAAGGAGATATGACATTGATACAAGGCTAATAAATTTTTTCCATCCAACCACCTTCGAGTACCCATATTCCCTTGAGTCCATCTTAGTTGCATGGGATCACACCGAAGGAATTAAAAGAGATATCAATTTATCATAAGCATATACAATAGTGAGAAGGCCACCTTTGTTATGGCTATGTCACTCACAATGAGTGAGGTATGAATTCCCACCACAAAAAAACTAGGTTTGCTCATGTGTTTCCTATTGCTAGGCCCCTCATGATATTACCATGAAATTGATTAGAGTTTCAACAATCCCTAGGTCTTTCACATTTATTCCATATCAGTGGGTTCATTATGTTTCTTCCTTCCTTTTAAGGGTGGTACCATTATGACCCTCATTACCCTTCGTATTTTTCATGGGGGGAATTAATTCTCAAATGAAAGGTGAGGAAACGATACTCCAATCCCTCTCAATCTCTATGAGAGCCTTGGTCTAGGGAGAATGTCTCCACACATTTACCATGTGTGCCTCCTTACCATTATGAGAATCCATATCCCATGAAGTGAGTTAATCGAATTAGAAATGCACCTCTAACCCTGTTTAAGAAAGTCAAGTATTTGTTTCCATCCTCGAGGTCTCCCAAGGTCATATGATGGCTAGCTAGCCCTCATATTCTATACACGTGTTAAAGGCACATGCCATAGAGCTCTATTTAAAAGAAAATGAAAGTTTGAAAATATGTTCACTATAGCAAAGGAAATCCAACCTCTGGACCATTTTAGGGTCACTATAAGTTATTGCTTCTTGGAGTTAATCATGTACATGATCTTCTATATGAGACTCTATATCCCGTGAAGTGAGTCAATCTAATTAGAAATGCATCTTTACCCCTCCTTAAGAATGTCAATTATTAATTTCCATCCTCAAGGTCTCCCAAGATCATATGATAGCTAGCTAGCCTTCATTGTCTTTACACATGCACAAGGCACATAAGCATAAAGATATATTTAACATAATCATAAAGTTGGCATATATGTTCACAGTTAGCTAAGACAATCCAACCTCTTAACCCTTTTAGGGTCACTGCAAGTTACTACTTCTTGGAGTTGAGCATGTACATGATCTTCTTGCCATAGCTAGAAACATTAATTAGTAGTATCGTGCTAAGGCCCTAATAAGAATTCATTATTAGTTTAATTTTTATATTTGTAGGTCAGTTAGTTCCTTTCATTACATTCTTTCATTATAATTGCACTCTATGTCTCCTTAATATACACAAAAGATACTTAGTCTTAGGATCATCATATATGATTTGAACTTAAATAAGAACACAACAAATTACATATATAACCATAAATATAGAGATGCATCAGAAATAACACTTCATTTCATTAATATTAAATACTAAAAAATGCTTACAAATAGAATGGAAATAAAACTAGCTTAGGCGGTGGTAGCTTATCTCTAAAAAGAGATGTGGTGGCTACATGTCTCTAAACTGTGTTAATAAGGCTCAAGGGCCTATTTATGATTGAAAAACAAGGGAAATCCCTAAACAACCAAAACCCTAACTCCAGGAGATGGAACTCCAAGAGTTTGTGGGTCTTGTTGGGGTTAGTTGGGAAACCAACTTCCCGGGGTCATAACTTGGTTATATTATCTTTGTTTGGCGTGTATGATACCTTATTTCTTAATTTTAGGTATGTTCTATGCTAGAGCAATTTATTTCAATTTATTTTCCACATCAACAATCATATCAGCATAAAGTAAACTGCAGATAGAACATAAATATAAATCGTAGAAGACAAGCCAAGACAAGAGGACACAAGATGTGGCGCTAGCCAGGGACAAACCCCACAATGTGGGGAAACCCTTGATCAATTCTCTTTTTATGTTCTTCAAAGTTCAACAGAGAAAGAGAGAGAGATAGTACATTTACAAAAGAAGTCAACACTTTGACTTTTGATATCTGTAGTGATCAGTTGAAGACATATTACTTCAATTGATTCTCTAAGGTGACTCGTTCACATATCATATTGTTGCATCTCATCCATTTGCTGCACCTTACCTTGTAGCACCATCATGCTGCATCATGCATCATCATGCTGCTCATGATCACTATGCTGCCCATACATCATGTTGTCCATGATCTCATACATCATGTTGCCCATGCATCATGTTGCCCATGATCTCATCTATCATGCTATCCATGTTGTCTTCTAACATACTGCCCATGATCATTATGCTGCCCATGCTCATGATCTCATTCATCATGATGTTGTCCATGCTCCAATAAGCTTGTTTTCCTAGTTGTTGTGAAGGTGACTGGTTAGGGCACCTTAGACTACTGCAGCAGTCCTCCAACAGTCATCCAAACAACCCTTAATCTCAACAACCTTTCCTGGTTTGGTTATGCTGAAGATTAAGGCACAACAAGACTTCAAAACTTCCCACGCTATTCCTTTCTATGGTGGTATGTCTTGTGCCCTACCACACAACCTATTTGTAGCTTAACAACCCTTGTATCAAACAAGCCTCCTCTATTGACAGTGGTTAAGCATCATAAAGATTGTAGCTAGGTGATTGCGACTAGATTGCTGCATATATCCTCCATGATTTACGGCCTTGGTCAATCTGCATCTAGAAGACTGTGATACGATCATAGGTTTATCATTCTATGACCATGACTGTGTGTCTCCATGAATTGTGTGTAAGGTCTATGCCTTGCGTATAACAATCTTCAAGAGAGTGAGTGAGTTTTTCATGACTACGTGATAAGAGTCTTCATGCTGTGCATATGTATAGTTGCGTATGTACAAAGGTTTTATTACAGCATATAAATTCCTTCCCTTATTACAGCTAGGTGGTGGATAGATCTTCATGACTTTCGTATTAATATTTATGCCCTACATATAAATGACTTCAAGAACTATGTAAAAGGAGTCTTCTATGCTCTGATCTACACTGCCAGATCCGAGAACATTACAACCTTTATTGACTGCGGTTACCCTTTATTAGGACTAATTAGACAACGATAGGTACCTATATTTAGGGTTGCATAAGGCTATAGTTCATCACGGTGTTTTAGAGCTTCATGTGGCGGGAGCCTCTTTCTTCATATGCGTCTTGATCTCTCCATGACTGGAATTAGGGCATCACTTGAAGACTAGTGTATCACTCTTTGGTGTCTCTCTCCTTCACCAAAAGCCTAGATGTGGAGAAGAGGAGACTACACATGAAGAGGTGTGTGTTCCAAATGATTTCAAGTCCTCTATATTTATACTAAAAACGTAGATGATGAATAGACACGACTATTGGGCTTTTGAGCCTACTCAAGTTGTTGGTCGGCTTGATAATAATTTCATAATCAAAATAAATTCATATCTCCATAAATACTTATCAGAATTGGATGATATTTAGATCAATCCTACACCTCTCAATGAGAGGAATCCAATAAAAATATCAGCTACCATAAATAAGCTGAACCATGTGGAGTTTGGCCCTAGTTGCCAATTTTAACACTCCCTCTCAACTAGGGAGAACTCCATCCGCTAATTCATATGTCTGGCTATACTATCTCTGCCATCAGTGCCCTGCACTACTCTATCGAGCTCTACTCAACTCTGTTAGCTATGCTTAGCTCTACTCAGCTTTGCTGGCTATGCTCTGCTCTCAGCTCTACTAAGCTCTGCTGGCTGTGCTTTGCTCTGCTCAAATCTGCTAGCTCTGTTGGCTCTACTCTGCTCTGCTTAGCTCTGGTGGCTCTGCTCTGCTATGCTCAACTCTGTTGGCTTTGCTCTGCTCTGCTCAACTTTTGTAATCTATGCTGGCTCTGCTCTACTCAACTTAGCTCTGTTGAACTATGAAGAAGAAGAATTGATTGAGAATGTCTGATACCATTCTCCATTGACCCGAAGTCAGTCTCAGAGTGCATACCATTGGTCCCAGACCAGTCTCAACTGACCTAATGTCAACTTCATAGTGGGTACCACTCCTACCATTGGTCATAGACCAGTCCTCCATTGACCCAAAGTCAGTATTAGAGTGTGTACCACTGGTCCCAGACTACTCTCAACCGACCCAAAGTTAGCATCATAGTAGGTACAACTCCTACAACTGGTCCTAGACCAGTATCATTGATTCGAGATCAATGAAGGTCATCCTAGCATAGGGAGTACAATAGATACAGCGATGCATCCATTGGTACTACTATGGTCCCTATCCTCATTTCCTTGCTCATTGATCAGATGAGAGGTACTTCCCATGATTCCCAGACTGCATGGGTAGGATGCCTCGACAGGAGAACTTAATCAATCATGTCCTCACAGGATAGCTAATCACCCTGCTACACAATTGCCATGGAGAACACATCATCCAGGCCTCACAGGAGAGCTAATCATCTTGCTACATAGTCATCATGGAAAACACATCATCCAGACCTCACAGGAGAACTAATCATCTTGCTACACAATCGTCATGGAGAACACATCATCTAGACCTCACATGAGAACTAATCATCATGCTACACAATCATCACGGAGAACACATCATCCAGACCTCACAGGAGAACTAATCATCCTGCTACACAGGAGAGCGAATCATCTTGCCACACAAAAGAGTAAATCATCTTGTCCCACAAGAGAGTGAATCATCTTGTTCACAGGAGAGCGAATCATCTTGTCCATAGGAGAGCGAATCATCCTGTCCTAGTGCACAACACTAGGGGAGGGTGAGTCACCCTGTGGTCGTATGTTGTCCAATAAGAACCGCAAGCCCCTAGAGCTCCCAGAGCTCAATGTATGCAACATGCAGGACCCTTGTACAAGGGTCTCTTAACGACTCCAAGTCATTCGGGAACATCAAAGATTTGATCTTTCCCCTAGGGCTTAGACAAAGTGTAGTGACCTATACATCATCTCTTAGTGATGGAGTTTCCTTTCTCATAGACTTACCATATCCCAGATAAGGTAGTATCTGATGTCTATCTGTTGGAGCAATCGACGAATACAGGATTCCTCAATAATAGAATCCCACCTCTGATTGTTACAAAGAATCACAATGGTATTCATCATGTGTACAAACAGCTCACTGAAGAGATTCCCCAACCAGGCAGCTTCATATGAGGTCATACTCATAGTTGTGTATCCGGTCTCAGCGGTGCTTATAACAACCGACTTCTACTTCCTCCTCATCCATGACATCAAGGCAGAATCCAAAGAGAACCAGCACTAAGAAGTGCTCTAGTGTTCCTCCACACTGCCTGCCTAGTCAGCATTCAAATAATCATGCAGTTTCATATTTCTGGTAATGTATCTTAATTCAAGAGAGATTCTTCCCCGAAGATATCTCAGAAGATTCTTGGCACCAATCCAGTGAGGCTCAACCAAATATGAGCTCACCATGCTAACTGCAAAACATATGTCCGAAATCCAACTACCTCTTACTTCTGCAAATGAGAGGGTCTGCACCTGTCAGAAATAGTTCGTCCGCATAAGGTGCCCGTATGAGAGGTCTATCATCCACAACCTTTAGAAAATGGTTTGGATTGGTTTCACTCCTAGTGAATCTGATCTTCATCAAACAGCTATCAGTCCTCTCATACTACCCCCGGGGTGTTTTGCTTCAAGCCGTAGAGGGATTTCTTCCACCTATATACATGAGATTCTTGTTCATGAATCTCAAACTTCATGGGTTGTTCCAAACCTATGGTCCTGCAACATGAGGGGAATGGTCCCCTTGTAATATTTTTCTTCAGTACATCTCAGATATGTACCTTGATGCTCTTTTTGATTCAGGCATCCCAGTCACCATCTGACTCATAGAACTCCAGTGCTGAGTCAATGGACATGGTCCTTAGTGGACTTGATACAACCCTGAACTCTAAAACATCTTTGAAAAATCTATTTTCAAACACGTACCTTTCCATTGATGAGTGCCACCCTAAAACCTTTGACTTCCATTTCCGAGATGGACACCAGGTTCTTCTTGCAATTAGGTACATAAAAGAGATTCTGGGGTTCCTTGCTTTCTTTGAAGAGTCGGTCATTTCCTTGATGACCTGCATTACCAGTCATTCCTTTGATCATTGAAGATGTCCCTGGAATGATTGTTATCTTCATCAACAGATGTGTCTCTATCATTCGGACACTCCTTCGTATGACAGCCGAACTTATTGCAACCAAGGCATCTACATTTTCTTCTAACCTTAGATCCGTACTTCCCAATGAAGTGATCTTAATGAAGGCCATTAGAAACTTATGTTGCGCCATTCTGATAATATTCTCTTCTTCCACTTCACCCTCGGTGAATTTTAAGAGGGATGAGGAACCCATTGATCTTTTTTTCCTTGTCCCAACTGTCTTTGGTGATTTCTCTTTCACTCTTGCTTGGGCATTGTCTTCACCACAGCTCTGATACCATGTTAATTTTAGGTATGTTCTATGCTAGAGAAATTTATTTCACTTTCTTTTCCACATTAGCAATCATATCAACATAAAGTAAACTGCAGATAGAACATAAATATAAATCGCAAAAGACAAGCCAAGACAAGAGGACACAAGATATGGCGCTAGCTAGGGACAAACCCCACAATGTGGGGAAACCCTTGATCAATTCTTCTTTTATGTTCTTCTAAGTTCAACAGAGAAAGAGAGAGAGATAGTACATTTACAATAGAAGTCAACGCTTTGACTTTTGATATTTGTAGAGATTAGTTGAAGACATATTGCTTCAATTGATTCTCTAAGGTGACTCATTCACCTATCATAGTGCTACATCTCGTCCATTTGCTGCACTATACCTTGTAGCACCATCATGCTACATCATGTATCATCATGCTGCTCATGATCAGTATGCTACCCATACATCATGTTATCCATGATCTCATACATCATGTTCCCATGCATCATGTTGCCCATGATCTCATCTATCATGCTGCCCATTCATCATGTTGTCGATCTCTGCAATAAGCTTGTTGTCTCAGCTGTTGTGAAGGTGATTGGTTAGGGCACCTCAGAGTGTTGTAGCAGACCTCAAACAGTCATCTGAACAACCCTTAATCTCAGCAACCTTTCCTGGTGTGGTTACGCTGAAGATTAAGGCACAACAAGACTTCAAAACTTCCCATGCTATCCCTTGTTGTGGTGGTATGGCCTGCAGCCTACTGTACAACCTGGTTGCAGCTTAACAACCCTTGTATCAAATAGGCCTCCTCTATTGACATCGGTTAGGCATCATAAAGACCGTAGCTAGGTGATTGCGGCTAGATTGTTGCATATATCCTCCATGAATTATGGCCTTGGTTAATCTGCGTCTAGAAGACTGTGATATGATCATAGGTTTATCATTCTATGACCATGGCTGTGTGTCTCCATGAACTGTGTGTAAGGACTATGCCTTGCATATAACAGCCTTCAAGAGAGTGAGTGAGTTCTTCATGACTGTGTGATAAGAGTCTTCATGTTGTGTGTATGTATATCTGTGTATGTACAGAGGTTCTATTACATCATATAAATTCCTTCCCTTACTGCAGCTAGGTGGCAGATAGATCTTCATGACCTACGTATTAATCTTTATGCCCTACGTATAAATGACTTCAAGAAATATGTAAAAGGAGTCTTCTATGCTCTGATCTATGCTTACAGATCCAAGAACATTACAACCTTTACTAAATGTGGTTACCCTTTATTTGGACTGTTTAGACAGCGTATAGGTACCTATGTTTAGGGTTGCATAAGGCTATAGTTCATCACGGTGTTTTAGAGATTCATGTGGTGGGAGCCTCTTTCTTCATCTACATCTTGATGTCTCCATGACTGGAATTAGGGCATCACTTGAAGACCAGCGTATCACTCTTTGGTGTCCCTCTCCTTCACCAAAAACCCAGACGTGGAGAGGAGGAGACTACACATGAAGAGGTGTGTGTTCCAAATGATTTCAAGTCCTCTATATTTATACTAAAAACATAGATGATGAATAGACATGACTATTGGGCTTCTGAGCATACTCAAGTTGCTGGTCGGCTTGATAATAATTTCATAATCAAAATAAATTCATATCTCCATAAATACTTATCGAAATCGGATGATCTTTATATCAATCCTACACCTCTTGATGAGAGGGATCCAATAAAAATATCAGTTGCCATAAATAAGCTAACCCATATAGAGTTCGGCCCTAGTTGCCAATTTTAACATTATTGGAAAGATCTCTCTGAGTATTACCGGATTTGTGAAGAACTATTGCAAACCTAAAAAAACATCATTTAGGGTGTCAAAACTACTCTGAAAGTTCGAGACCTAAAAAAAAAATGCTAAAAATAGTAAATGTTGCAATAAACAAGGAAACAGATGAAATCGACTGGAGGTCTAGGTGGAATAGTTGGGTGGCTACCAAGGTCCCCATCACGTGCAGAGCCTCCATGAGGTGAGGAAATTTTTGTTGAACCTAGTCTCTGGTGATTCACTTGCCCTGGTGAAGGAGTTGGCCTGCTTTCACAACTCGATATAGCTGGATCCTCTATTTGCGAGTGTTCTTGATCTATGTGTCCATGATCTGATCAGTTGTGGCCTATTCCATGTAGTCTGGGTTTAGCTATGTTGGTTTGAGTTGTTCTATAATGTCGGATGTGTCCAACAATAGTGCAAAGTATAGTTGAAGGCAGTCTACATTGAACACTGGGTGCATACCAAGGAAGGGTGGAATGTTGAGCTTGAAGGCATTGTCCCCTATAGCTTTGGTGATGGTGTATGGCCCATATTGGAATGAGCTAAGCTTGCAACAGGGTCTAGTGAGGCGCTCCTTATTCAAATGTAGCCAATTTTTTTCGCCCACCTGGAACTTGTGCGGCACCCGATGTTGATCATGGCGTTGCTTATACTTAGCATTGGCTTTGTTCAATATATCATCGACCTTTTGGAATATGTGTTGAATGTGCTCAATGAAGTTGTTAGCCCTATCAGCTTCAAACTGGATGTGAGCCAAATTTGCCTGAGTGGTTGCAAATGGTATGGCCACATTGATGGGACATAATGGATGAAATCCCAGCCCTATCTGAGAGGGGTTGTGGCCTGTTGAGCTATGGAGAGCTCTATTGTAGTTTTTATGGACATAGGGGAGGATTCCATCCCATGTGTGTGGATGCTTCGGGTTGCACATACACAAAATGTGTACGATCATATTGTTGTTTAGCCATCAATTTAGGGGTGGAATGTCATGGACTTAGTAAGTTTGGTATCCAGCATCGACCAGAGACTTGACCAAAATGTACTTAGGAATATGTTGTCCCGATCTGAGACAATGGACCGTGGGATACCAAAGTGTACCCACACTTTCTCAAAGAAGAGCATAGCAGTGGCCTCTGTTGTGGTATTCTTATTGCAGGCCACCATAATGGCCATATTAGAGAATCTGTCGATGACCACAAAAACGCAGTTGTTGTTGTGCTTAGTATAAGGAAGACCCAACATGTGATCCATGGAGATAGATTCCCACCGTCAACTAGCAGTAGGCAGAGGAGTATATAGGCCTTGCTTCTTGATGGTTGATTTGGCAATGGCACAGGCAGTGTAGGATAGAATGCACTTCCCAACATCCTGATGAAGGTTCAGCTAATTAAAATAATTCTATAGTATGCCCACTTTTCTCTCTACTCTAAAATGTGCAATGAACCAACTCTAGTGCGCCTCCCAAATCATCTTGGCACGCTCTCTTGAAGGAACAGAAATTTGTCCCAGGTGGCATAACAATGCATCCTGGAGGTGAAAATTTGGAACTTTCTTACCTGCCAGGAGTGTCTGATATGTGCTACTAAATTTTAGATTTCTCTTGTAAAGATGCAACCACCTCAAAGTCTCATGCCCATAGGAGTCGAGCACAGTGATCAGTGCCATGACTAGTGGTCGGTTGAGGTAGTCTGCAACATTATTGGTGTTTTCCTTCTTGTACTTAATGTTCAAATGGAATTGTTGCAGGTATGTGGACTATTTCTAATGGTGATCGTTCTGCAACTTCCCCTATTTCTATATGAGCTACAGGGGTTGGTGGTCTTTGTGGAGCATTGTTTCCTTCACAAGAATGTAACGCTTCCATTGACAACATGCATGTACAATGGAATACATTTTTTTGTTATAGGTGGGATAATTTTAGACTGTCTGAAATTGTCTCACTGTGGTAAGCCACAAGATGCCCCTGCTGAGTAAGAACTGCACCAATAGCATAATTAGAGGCATATGTCTCAATCTTAAATGGTTGTTGCAGGTCTCGTAATGTGAGCATTGGTGCAGAGAAGAGGTGATGCTTTAACTCGGAAAATACCTTTTTTTGGGTTTCAGACCAAAATAACTTTGCTTTCGCTCCACCCTTGGTGACTTGACTTAAAGGCCAAGTGATATGAGAGAACCCCAACATGAACCTATGGTAGAAATTGAAAAGACCTAGAAAGTTGCGAAGCTTTGTTAAAGTGGTTGGGGCTAGTCAATCCCAAATGACCTGTATCTTGGTTGGGTCTACATGCACACCCTTCTTATCAATGATGTACCCTAGATATTGAACCTAGGTTATGCCAAAAGTTCATTTCTCCGAATTGGCACAAAAAATTTGTTGTCGCATGGTCTGGAGGACCTATTGAATATGGTGGAGGTTCTCTTCCCAACTCTGGCTGAAGATTGTCATCTAAATACACCACCACAGATGCATTGGTGAAGGGTTGCAAGATGTCATCCATCAAACTTATGAAGGTTGCAGGGGAATTCATCAACCCGAAAGGCATGACCAACCATTCGAAAAGGCTCTCCTTGGATTTAGAGGCAATCTTCCACACATCGGAGGGTTCGATAGGCACCTAGTGATAACTAAACTTCAAATCAATCTTGCTGAAATATTTGGCCCCCTTGAAATGGTTGAAAAGGTCATCAATATGTGGGATTGGGTACCTATTCCATACAGTGATCTTGTTAAATGCCTGATATTCAATACAAAGTCTCCAGGTCCCATCCTTCTTCTATACCAGCACAATCGGGCTCCCATGGGGTGATGCGATTGGCTTGATGTGCCCTTTCCACAACAAATCTTAATCTCATTGTTTTCCATAACAAAGCATCAATAGATTGGTCCATTGGGTAGCAGTGTGCCCGAGGTCAGATCAATGGAGTGCTTGACCTGATAGTGCATAGGTGCCCCTGTAAGTGAGGAGAAAATGTCTTTGTACTCCTCCATGACCTTGTCCATCTGCTTAGGAGGAGCCCTGTCTGGGAGCCATGACCACAATCTTCTTCTTTTCCTGAGGGTGAATCATAAGGAAAACAAATTTCCTAGTCTGTGAAATGATCTTATTGCATTGCTTTGCAGTGATCAAAGAGATAGTGGTAGGCGGGGCTACCTCTCGTATCCTATACAAATTATTTCCCTAAGTAATAATCACAGAGAGAGGTCTAGACTCATATACAACATGCTTCTTCCACAAGTATGGTTGTCCTAATAATTGTTGGGTTGTGTTATATTCTTTCCACATAGTTAATAGGGGGTTTGAGGGGTACCCGTAACCCCACTTTATGGGGTCCGGGACAGCGCCCCGGAAAATTTTGGTTTTGGACCCTATGTTAGGTTGGGCAGACCCACCTATGGTTTTGTGCATGACTTTCGCACATGTTTTTTGGACGCGATGGTTTTCGGTCCATGGTATTGGATGCGATGGTTTCTTGGTCCATGGTATTGGACGTGATGGTTTTCAGTCCATGGTATTGGATGCTTCGGCATGTATAAATATGTATTGTAACATTGAAAGGAATATAATGAAAAATCAAGCTAGTAGTCCCGGTTTTGGGATCCAGGGGAAAATCTCTGTGTATATGTGTTTTATGTGTTATGCTCTCGCATTTTTATTTTTCCTGTGATTTAGAATTCTATGCAGGTAATTTCTGTACGGGGTTAAAACCTACATTTGGTATCAGAGCTGTTTTGGCTTCAAGGGGACGCCTTTGTTGCTGAGGGGTTTCGCTCGGGCCTGTGGTAGACCCTGTTCAGTGGGAGATCTGCGAGATCGATTCTGGTGGTGAAAGAAGATGGCGAGCAGCGGAAAGATAGAGATTGAGAAGTTCAATGGTCAGAGTTTTTGAGTTGTGGAAACTCAAGATGGAGGATCTGTTGGTGGATAAAGATCAGTGGATCGCGGTAGATCCGGGTACTAAACCAACGGGAGGGACCGATGAAGAATGGAAGAAGTTGGATCGGAAGGCAAAGAGCACAATACGATTGTGTGTCTCAGATTCAGTATTGTTGAATGTATCAGAGGAAGCTACGGCGAAGGCTTTATGGGACAAGTTAGGGACTTTGTACCAATCTAAGTCTCTGGTGAATAAACTGTTCCTGCAGAAAAAGCTGTATAAACTGAGGATGAAAGATGGAGACTCGGTGACAGAGCATATAAATGCGTTTAATACTGTGGTAAGTCAGTTATTATCTGTTGATATTAAAATTTCAGATGAAGATAAGTGCATCAGTTTGTTTTGTTCTCTCCCAGACTCGTGGGATAGTCTGGTTATTGCAATAGGTAGCAATGCAACTGCTTTGCAGTTTGATGAAATAGTCTCTGCCTTGCTGACGGAGGAGATGAGATGGAAAAATATGGACAACCAGAATGGTGATGCCTTGTCTATACGAGAACGGTCCCAGAACAGAAAC
>APFE031640499.1:42563-77027 GCA_000404065.3 Pinus taeda | reverse complement strand
ATAAGTATGTGTTGCATGGTGATTTTTATACTTCAGAGACAGATAATTTGGATGTTGTTTTGGGATACTCGTGGATAGAATCAGTGGGTACTATAAATATTAATGTGCAAAAGAAATTCCTGAAGCTCTGGTATAAAAAGAAGAAAATTACATTACAGGATATTTCCATCAATAAACAGGTAGAGTCCATGGAGGTTGACGCGGAAGATGTTCCAGGGACTGACATATCAGATGATGAGCAGTTGATGGTCGACAATCAAACACAAACAGAGGCTGAAACCGAAAAGGTAACAGGTGCTGACACATCTGATGAGGGTTCAGTGGTTGAAGTCATATTGGAAAAGAAGACACCACAACAGGCACCACAGCAGGGTGAATTAAAGAAAAATACACCGTGGGTTAAAACTTCAACATACCATCACCCACATCACCCCGCAAGAAAACAACCATCAAGATGGCAACCAATTAGCCACACGGACAACAACCCCCGCAGGACATATAGAGAGGAGCGAAGGTCCACCTACTACACATCAACACAGAAGAGCTACCACAGTCAACTTCCATCTCAAGCAAGCGAGGCACCATCGAGATCGAGGGTTCACCTTTCTCTTAGATGGCTAGATGCACGAGCATGGTACCAGTGGACTACTCTTTTGAGTAGATCTTATTATTTGTGTTCTTCCCATGTTTCGGGGACGAAACATGCTAAGGGGGGTGGAATGTTATATACCTAGGGGGTAATATGGGGTACCGAGGGAGGTACCCAAGTTAATAATGTAATAATGGGATGGGCCATAGTAATAAATAAGGTGGTTAACCCATATCATCTAAGGGACCACAAGTAGTTAGTAATAATGTAATGGACCCATGGTATTAGTGGATGGTATGAGGGAACCATGGTAATGATCCATGGTATTGCATGTATGAGGCCTATATAGAGGCTAGAGACTCCACATGGAGTAATTCAAGAAATATTGTCAAGCATTATTGTATGAACAGGCATATGGCTTGTAGAGTGTTCTCCTTCCTTAAGGAGTGAATGTATGGTGTTACCCTACCTTAAGGGTTTTGATCAATAAAGAATCATTTCATATTATTTTTTGGTTTATTTGCATTGTCTTATATTTTCATATCAGATTTATAATATTTCTGGGTCAGAGCTATAACAACAGTGAAACAGAATACACAGTTGAACACCGAGAGACAGAAACCAGAGGAGAAGGCAGTAAAGCAATAGTAGGAAGAGACAGAAGGCTGAGCTGACCAATGGCAGCATCGAGCACCAGAGCTTGAAGATTCAAGCTATCCCATAGAGGAATCTATCTGGACTGAGCATCATATTTGGCCCTGTCCATTGTAGACCTGAAGGTCACAAAGCTGGTAGGAAGAAGAAGATTCTGTGCACTCCAGTGGCTTGGGGAATCCAAGAAACACCCTGCCAAGCAAACCTGCTTCAAGAGAACTCCCATCGAGTCCCTGTATTGTAATTCTCTGCTCAAAGACCCAATAAAACAAGGTCACCACTGAAAGCTGGACCAGAGACGTAGCCCAGGAGAATAGGGTGAACTCCTTATTAAAATTGCTTGTTTCTTTGGGGTTGCTTGATTTATTTCTCTGTTGTCTTTCCATTTAAATGTTTGTGTATTGGCAATCTGATCGATCCGTTGCTTAAATAACATAGAACACACACTGGCACATGAGTCTGTAATACCTTTTGTTTAATAAAACTTCAACTGGTGTCACTCATAGGGTGATTATTAGATCACCAACACAAAGATAAAGGCAAAGTATGGAAATTATACTTTGATGGGGCGAATTCCGAATAGGGAAATGGAGCAAGGGTATTGTTGGTATCCCCTAAGGGTAGTTTGATCCCGCTCTAATTTAAGTTTGAATTTGAGTTAACCAACAACGTGGCTGAGTATGAAGCATTGCCCCTTGGACTATAAACAACAAGGAACATGAATATTGAATGCTTAACTATATATGGAGACACTAAGCTGGTTGTAAAGTAGATCAAAAATCAGTGCTAGGCTAAGCACCCCAAATTGAGGACTTACTGAAATGAGGTATGGGACTTAATTGACAACTTACTTTTGGCCTTTAACATTCAATTTCTACCCAGGGAAGCAAATAGAATGGTCAATTCCCTTGCTATAGCAGAAAGCAATTTCAAACCTCCTCAAAATTCGCTTCTCAAGTATGAGGTGGAGGTCAGACATAGACCCTCTATGCCTGATAATTTCAAGCACTGGAAGGTGTTTGAGGGCGATGAATAGATCAAATGCTTTATAGAAGTAGTTGGTGAATTTTCTAGCTCAAATATTGACCAAGAAGAGGAAAAAGAGGTACACCAAGGACCAACCTCATGGGACGACACAATGGCTGGACATAAAATTCTACAACTGAAAGGGAATAACATTCCCCGTGGGCTAGTCCCACTGGAAAGATTATTCAATAAGAATGATGTAGCTTCCAAACCAATAGCTCCAGAGATGGATGAACAGGGATAATATTGTAATATTGGCTCAAAAGATGAACCCCAGATGGTCAGATTATCAAAAGGAATCCCCTCACAATATAAAAAAAGGTATTTAAATCTCTTCAAAGTCTATAAGGATATTTTTTCTTGGTCTTATGAGGATTTAAAAACATTGACACTAACATTATACAGCATAAGGTTCCTTTAAAAATTGGAATGAAACCATGTAAACATAAGCTCAAGCAGATTAATCCTCTCTTACTCCCCTCTATTGAAAAGGAGGTGAGGAAGCTTCTACAAGCTAAAATCATAGTTCCTTTAAGTTACTCAGAATGGGTGGCAAACCTAGTCCCAGTCCAGAAAAGAATGGGGAAATAAAGTTATGTGCAGATTTTTGGAACCTTAACAGGGCATCATTGAAAGATAACTACCCACTTCCTAAGATGGATTACATAGTACAAAAAGTGGTTGGATCAGCTAGAATGTCCATGATGGATGGGTTCTCTAGTTCTAATCAAGTGGCAGTTCATTCAGATGATCAGAAGAAAACGGCGTTCACCACCGATTAGGGAACTTTCATGTATGCTCATATGTCTTTTGGTCTTATACATGTAGGAGCCACATTTCAAAGAGCTATGAATATATCATTTGTGGGGGAACAAGACAAGTTTGTAGTGGTATATTTGGACAATATCACAATCTTCTCTAAGACTGATGAAGAACACATCATACACTTGAAACTCACGTTTGAAAAGTGTAGGAGATATGGGCTATCTCTGAATCCAAAGAAATATCAATTTGCCCTGAGTAAGGGGAAAATACTAGGACACATAGCAGCACAAGGAGTGAAAATCGACCCTAAATGAGTAGATTCTATTAGTCACATCCCCCTACCCTGAAACAAGAAAGAGATCCAATTCTTTTTATGAAGAATCAATTTTCTGAGAAGGTTTAAACCTAACTATGCAGAAATAGTGAAGAGTATTATAGATATGCTAAAAAAGGAAAGTGAAGTCAAATGGAGTCTTGTCTCCTAGGAATATTTTACTGGGATCAAAGAATATTTTGCCGAAGCACTAGTACTAGTCAGCCCTAACTACTCAACACCTTTCTATATTTTTTCTTTTGCCTCTCCACATACTATTGTTGTAGTTTTGTCACAAAAAAATAAAGATGGTTATGAATAGCCCATTGCCTTCTTCAGCGAAGTTCTGAGGGATGTCGACTTGAAATACAATATCTTGGAAAAGAAGGCCTATGCACTAGCCAAAGCTTTGAAGGCATTTCGAGTATATGTACTATAGTCATAAATTACAGCATATGTTCCAAAAATAGTAGTCAAAGGTATTCTGGTGCAAGGGGACAGTGAAGGAAAAAGGGTTAGATGGATCACTAAGATCCAAGAATATGAATTAGACATAAAACCTACTAAGCTCATAAAATGCCAGGGGTTGGCTAATATTTTATCAGAGACTAACTTCTAAGCTTTGGGGATAAACCTGATAATTGAGGGAGGTGGAGCATAAGTTCAACAGAATGAGGTCAGAACCTCTGAACAAAAAAATTGTGTCAAATATGAAGGGTCCTCACCTTCGTATAAGAATATCATCCATTATCTCTTATTCTTGAGGTGTCCACTAGGGTTGGATAAGTCTAAATACATAATGTTGAGATTGCAAGCATAAAAGTTTATCATATCTAATGGCCAACTCTATTGGAAGGACCCAGTGGGAATTATTCTGCTATGCTTGGTAGAAGGAGAAACTCATAAGGTGATTAAAGAATTTCATGGAGGGGTTTCTAGAGGTCATCACAGTTGGAAGACCACTGCTCACAAAATCCTCAAGTTCATTCACAAGTCAGATCATGTCAGAAGTGCCAAGTTTTCGTGAGAAGCAAAAACTTTCCCCACTCCCCTTGATCCCAGTATATGTGGAAGAACCCTTCATACAATGGGGACTAGATTTCATAGGCGAGATAAATCCACCTTCCAGTGGTCAACACAAGTGGATATTAACGACCAAAAATTATTTCATGAAGTGGGTAGAGGCCATCCCAGCCAGAAATGTTACTAACTCTGTGGTGATCAAGTTTATGAAGGAAAACATATTATCACATTTTGGTTGCCCTAACAAGATCATCACGAACAATGCTCAAGTCTTCAAATCCACCAAATTCATCAACTTTTGTCAAAGGTTCAATATCACAATTAGGCACTCCACTACCTACTATCCTCAAGGAAATGGTTTAGCTGAATCCTCAACTAAAACTATAGTGGGAGTGTTGAAGGAGACCATCACAGAGAATCAGAGAAACTAGGACACTCGATTCAATTTTTCCCTCTGGGCTAATCAAGTGACTCCTAAATGGTCCACTAGAAAATCACCTTTCGAGATGGTATATGGTAAGGCTACAATATTCCCAATTCAAATGGCAATTCCAATAGTGAAATTGTTGCAAGAAACAAAAGAAGAACCAAATGTTATGACATGAAGAATACACCAACTGGTCGAACTTCATGAAAATAGGGAACAGGTAGGGACAAAATTGGAAAACTACCAATAGAAAATGAAATCTTTGTTTGATAAGAAAGCCAAGGATCGGCCTTTACATCCAAGAGATTTTGTTCTCCGATGGGATGTCAGAAGGGAAGACAAAGGAAGACACGGGAAATTTGACCCACTATGGTTTGGCCCTTTCAAAATTTTAGAAGAGAAAAGAAACAATATGTATCTGCTTGAGAATTTGGAAGGAGAATTGTTGGAGCTATCAGTAAATGGTCAGTTCCTCAAACTCTATTTTCAGAATTAAAGGTACCCCTCTTTCACATATTGTACATATCGGTGTGTACATTGTAAGTATCATAGGAAGTTTTCAGTTTCCTGAAAAATGTTTGATTTCATAAAAAAATTGTTTGTTGAATAAAATTCCATGCCCAAGAAAGAAGTTCCCAGGCTGCAGGTTCTTAACGCATAGCAATCCAATGCATCATCCCCAGGTGGAGCCAATATTATCACCATCTCACACTAAGACCTCTCCATAGAAACGATATGAGATGTTGTTAGCATAAAGGTGGCAAACAAGGTTTGTATTGAGCACCATCACCTACAAAGGTTAAGAATCACATGCCCGCAGGTGGAGAATCCAAATATCCAAACTTGGGTGATGAGCGAAGGTTTAAACTTGTGATTCGGAATGGGTCGCAGTTTAAAGACTCTACAACTAAGGGCCCGGTTCCCCCCCCGTAATCTAAACTTGATGGCATCCAAGTGCAACTCCGTCAATAAAAGTGCAAGCGGGTTTACACCGCTACAGGCCCTAGGCATTGAATAGTCAGCACACAATGAACGGCCAAGATCCATTATGGCTCATGAAAAAGGCTTCCTCCACTTCATGATACACTTTGTCGTAACAGGTAGGGACCACCCAACAGGTGGTCTCCTCCCATTATCTACTCAATGATACAAGTATCAGGTATGATGGTAAATTACGAGTAAGCGGTGAAAGGTAAAATTGCTTGCTGATTGTATGAGTTCATCCCTTATCCTCTCGAACCAACCAGCAACTTTCATGTATCTTCCCTTCATGCCTTCATCTCCCATCACCTAGGCACATGTCCTTGTCTCTACATAAAATACCTAAATCACTAAGGCTATCGCCCGACAACAATTATTTAGCCCAGTCAAAGAACCTCTCTCCTGGACAACTATGCAAGAGCCCTCTATACACTCTCCCAAAGGTCACGAGTGCCCTCCCAAGTTTCTTTCATTCCCATGTGGGATCCAGGTAACCCAACACCCCAACCTCCTTGTTTTCTTGCTTTTTTTTTATTCGAAAGGATGAACCACGCATCCCTTGTAACCCCCAACACTCATGAGGTCAAGAACACCGGTGCCAGTCTTTTAATGGACACTGAAGCCCATATTTTTTACCACGTCTTCCCATTTTCTCTTATTGACCTTCGTTACGAGATATTCTCAGGCCATGTGAAGAATAAGGACCCGTTTAGAGTTGTGGCTTCTGGGTTATATTACCAAATTTCCACTCCAGTTCATCACCTCCCTGAATTCGTAACTTCGTTGATAGATTTTTACCAAATTGAAAAGAATCATTTTGTTTCTCCTTCAGGAAGGGTAATCCTTGACATATCCCCTCTTTTAATTTAGAGAGCTCTCAATTTCACCGCATCTCCCTCTATGTGCACCTTTACTGATTAAACCCTAGATAGGTATTTTACGACACTCCCTGCGAAAGAGTTGCAGGCCTTCCTAGAGTGAATTCTCACTCCCAAAGCCACAACCCTACCTTCGGATATTCAAATCCCATTAGCTCTTTTTAAACCCATCGTTCAGCCAATATTAGCCTCTATCACTGGTATTTTGGGTGGACACACCACTCTGCAATTAAGAAGAGTGGCTCTTGGGTGTTTTCATAAGATGAAGCAGCCTAGATGCTAGTTAAACATTCCATAATACCTATTGTCCTCCATTCGTTTCCAATTCAGCTTTCTTAGAGCCTCCTATTACTTTTGCTACTACTCACTATTATTTTACTTGTTTCTCTATACTCACATTGAAGAATTCCAATGTCTTCACCTGGATGTGTTTACCCCTAATAAAGAGATAAATTTGGTCTTTGACTAGAATATCTCTATAAGAAAGAGGCCCAGCTTGGGAGGATATTCTCAATTCCTCTCATCCTTAATGGCTATTTCCTACCAAATCATTCATGGAGTGTCACCCCCCAGAATCTTCCCTGACCAAAAGGAACTCCTCCAACTCCATGAGCAAGTTTCCATTGGACACTAACACCTCTATGAGGACTATAAAGATATTCGGGTTTATGAGTGTGAGCTTCCTCCTTATCATTTTCAAGTAATTCTGCCAATGAGGGTGTTCGCCCTCAAGTTCATCAGGTAAATCCTCAATGTTGACTTGCTCCACTTTGTACCAACCAAGAAAGTTTACATCTTTAAAATGGGATAGTTGGTAGGTCCTTTTGTGATAAACACCAAGAAAGCCTTCACAATAGTTGAGGCCATGCTCGAAGCCATGGAATTCGAGAAAGGTAAAATCCAACATTGCGATCCCTAAGGTCTCTTTGCTCGAAGAAGGGAAAATATTAAAGCCTCAACTTAGGTGCATGATCCTAAGCCCGAGGTCGAGTGGAAAGCTAAATTTGATTCCCGACCTCTTAATATAGACATGGAGACCGAGTCCTCAATCAGCACGGACAAGACACAAAAAAACATTACTGACACTTTAGGGACAACTAACATGGAAGAAGGACCGGCTCATAAAAGGGCCAGAAGTCAAGGGAAGGAATAGGAACAGGAACAGGAAGAACTAAGCATCCAACTCCAAAAGAAAGTGTCTGAGAACCCATGCTTTCAGGTTAATTTGGAAATACCTCCAGAGGCCTCAACAACATCCTCGACTAAGGTAGTCATCCCAGAGTGTGAGGAGAGTCTTTATGCAGCATGAATAGGTTGGGCACAGGGCAGGAATATCCAAGTGAGAAACAGGAGGGAAAAGGAGAAGTTACATCAAGACATGACCTCAAATATCACCCCTCAACACACCCATATATTAGATGTAATGGATCTAGAGAGAGAAGAGATGAAAATCAGGTTGAAGCAACCATTCGTCCAAACCCTGCCTTCAAGTTCCTAGTTTCAAGACTTGGGTGTATCTCTAGATTTGACGAGTGTCGCTCTGACCGATAAAGTCAACCTACATAGGCAGGTGGGAGAAATGTTATACAATGAAATCAATAAGAACCAAATGACTATTGATCGGGCTCAAGTCTATATAGACAAAATTGTTGAGAATGTAAAGGTTGAGAAGGTCAAGTCTCGTGCTCTTTTTAAACAGAAGGAATATTACAAAGAATTGATCATGAAAATGGGATTGGATCCTGAAGACAACGCGACAGTGGAAGCAGTACTAAAGGAAACCAAGAGGGAGAATGTAGAGTTGAGACGACATCTAAAGATGATTGGAGGTGAGCATATTCAAACCCCTGAGATAATCCAAAGTAAAAAGGAAAAGGAGGTGGTAATACAGGAATTAAATGCAAGCAGAGAGAGTTGTTGTCCCGGAATGGACAATGGATGATTTACAAGACCGGATCAATTCTCATGTCTATATTGTGCTCGTCCCCGATGATTCTCAAACCCCACCGATCACCTTACTAAGGCATTAACAGAGCTGAAACTTTCTGAGGATGAGTTGGTGAAAGTTCAAGGGGATATGGATACAGCTAAAATCTAGGTGACTTGGAAAGAGAGAGAACTCCAAGCGGCAAATTCGAACATTGACAAGCTCACAAAGGATTTACAGAGTGCAACTCAAGAGATCAAGGAGTTGAAGACCAAACTAAAAGGAAATTTGGCCCTCATAGAAGCCAGGAAAGGGGTGTGGGACAAGATCATAGAGGAGATTAATAAATGTTGGGATCAAGTAGCTCTGATACATGATCAAAAGAAGCTCTGCAATGAATATTCCCCTTCTCTCCAAAATGACAAGCAAGCCAGTATTACCAACTCCCAATATGCTAAGAAGTACATTCAGTTTTTGACTGAGAGAACAATCAGGGAGTTGATGCCACTTGACATATCTGATAGAACAGAGTTTGGCAAAGCTACAGAAAGATGTGTCAAGGTTTGATGTCAAGTTCAATCAGCTTCTCGAGGCCAGGTTACCTAACTGGTGGGGAGTAAATGGGGAATTTCTCACACAGGAGGTGTATAAATCACTGAGGTTAAGAGCAGGATAGGTGCAGCTCTCGTAAGAAAGGCAGTCCTTAAGGGAACGAACATTACAAAGTTCTTAGAGAAGGAATTTCACCTTCTCGAGATGGTTAAAGGCATCTCTTAGCGCAAACTAGATTATGCAGGGGTGATCAATCTCCGAGTCCACTATCGGGAATTCAACTCTTTCCACCTCCTCCTCCAGCCATGTGGGAGTGGTGCAAGCAGTTTGCCAATCCTCCCATGCTTCAAATGGTTCACCCACAAGGTTCCACAGCTTCGCACTAAGAATCCACATCGTCTCGTCGACCATGAATATCATGTTCATTGCGCCATTGATAGCCTTTGATTTTACTTTTTTTAGTTATTCTTACCTTATGTTTGTTATGCTTTTAACAAGACTTTATATTATGGTTAAGAGAGTTGTGCTTTCGCGCATGCTCAAATTTTGATTTGTGATTTTTGTAATGATGATAGAGATCAAGAAGGAATATCTTCTTAGTGACCTATGCTTTATAGGATTTTTGTATATATACATTTCGGAAAAAGGAAAATAGGTTAAGAATCTGAAAGAAGAAACTCTATGTTATTTTTGAGAATGTATTGTTTTTGAAGATGTATCTCTCAGAATGTTAATGAAATCATGGTGATTCCGTGTTCCAGTATTACAGTAAGTTTTCTCTCTGTGAAATTCCATTATGTTCATTTTCTTCTTGGATTTCACATTGTTGTAGCTACGAGACATGTTTCGATTGTTCTTATAGATTCATTTGAATTAAGGTATTAATTCCTGTGCCTGAATGAATCTTCGAAACTAACTCTTTAATTGTGCCATGTGAATCATCACACCCATTCCTTTACTAATCCATTCTATCTTTCTTATCTTAGAAAAGTATAGAATTCTTTATATTTCAAGCTCTATGTGATGAGTTATCCTTTCTCTTTTATCTTCCTTCATCTCTCTGCTAAAGTAATTGAACTGTAAATTCTTGAGCTGCTCGGCCCTCACAATTTTATCATAAATGTTTATGTGCATTACATATGTATGAGAATCGTACCGAGAAAATTATGGATTGTGTCTTTTTTATGATGAAACAACAAATTTTTGTTTACGTATATATAATATTATATATATATATATATATATTATATATATATAGGAAGATATATGTGATGTCTCTATTTCTTCAAAGAACTATTTGAGGCACATAAGATCTAGATGTTCTAGGCAACGGTCTTGTAGCAATCTGAGGTTGTCTCTAGAATCAAGAACACTATTGATGAAGAATACCGTCAGATTGGGTGCTTCGATGACAAGGAAACCAAAGTCTTTTCCACCAAAGAAGAGCATGACATTTCTGTTGGATGCTCAGGAGAAAAGGATAGCGTTCATCTCTGTCATTCAATTGTTTATTAGCAGGAGTATAATAATGTGGTGTTAGATTTTCAAAGTTAGTACAACCTCAAAAACCGAAATGTTCCTATCAAAGCTCTGCCACAAAAGACAACAGTTGAACAAGAAGCTGAACCTAGAAAAGAGATATTGAAGAAGCCAAAGGATCCAAAGCAAGGCAATCAGAAAGAAGCAAGAAAGGAGACCAAAGAAGGATCAAAAGCCATTTAAACAAAAGTTAAGAAGGATCAATCTAAAACTACTGCCTCTGATTGGGAAAGAAGTAAAGAGGTTGTTGGATGCGAAAATTATCATTCCACTCAGATTTTCTAATTGGGTAGCAAACTTGGTGTCAGTAAGAAAGAAAAGTGGGGAAATTCTCATGTGTGTGGATTTCAGAAATTTAAATAAAGTCTCGTTGAAGGATAATTATCCTTTATTGAAAATGGATCACATTCTTCAGAAGGTGGTTGGTGTAAAAAGGATTTCCATGTTGGATGGGTTTTTAGGATACAATCAAATCCTAGTTGACCCAAAAGATTAGGAGAAAACTGCCTTCACCACACCGTGGGGTATATTCATGTATTCTAAGATGCCATTCGGACTCATGAACACAGGAGCTACTTTTCAGCGCTCAATGGACATCCCCTTTTCTGACGAAAGAGATAAATTTGTGGTAATTTATCTAGATGACATCACTATTTTCTCAAAATCTAAATTTGCCCATCTGAAACATTTGAGGACAACCTTTAACAAGTGCAGGAAATTTGGAGTTTCTCTAAATCCAAAAAAATCCCATTTCGCCATGAAAGAAGGCAACTTGTTGGGACACATAGTATTAAAGGATGACATCAATATAGACCCTAGTAGAGTGACAACAATCCAAAATATTGAGCAGCCAAGAAACAAGAAGGAAGTGCAACCTTTCTTAGGTAAAGTAAAAATTTTACAGCATTTTATTCTGAATTTCGTAGAAATTTTAAAAGTAATAACATAAATGCTTAAGAAAGGAAGTGAAATTAAGTGGACAAAGAAAGCAAAGAATATTTTTAATGATATCAAGAGAGCTTTAGGCCAAGCACCTTTACTCATTAGTCCAAATTTTTCAAAGGATTTCATGATTTTCTCTTTTGCCTCCGAACACGCTATCTCTTGTGTGTTGCTTCAGAAGAACAAGGAAGGTCAAGAACAACCCATCTCCTCTTTCAGTAGGGTGTTGAGGGATGTTGAACTAAAGTACAATATTCTAGACAAACATGCATATGCTTTAATCAAAGCACTAAAATATTTTATAGTTTTTATTTTGCATTCTCATGTGACTGTGTATGTGCCAGATGCTGCAATAAAGAGTATTTTAGTACAACTAGACAATGATGGCAGAAGAGGGACTTGGATTGCTAAAATGTTGGAGTTTGAATTGGAAATTAAACCTACCAAGTTAATTAAAGGAAAGGGTCTGGCTAGACTAATGACTGAAACAAATCTTGATGTAGTTGGTATAAATTCTATTTTTGAACTATCAGATCTGCCAAGTGAAGAATCAATTGTTAAGGCTAAAGATTGTTTTAAACAATGTCCATGGTATGCTGATGTTATTTACATTTTGGAGAATTTACAGGTACCACCAGGAACAGATAAGACATGGGCTAGATTTTTTAGATTGAAATCTGTTAGGTATTGTCTTTTGAATGGTTATTTGTATTGGAAGGATCCTTAGGGTATTTTATTGAACTACCTACTAGAAGACGAAGCTAAGAAAATCTATAAAGAGATTCATGAAGGAGCATGTGGGGGACATCATTACTGGAAAGCCACAACAGATAAAATCCTGAGAGTTGGATTTTATTGGCCCACTCTATTTTCTAATATTAGAAAAGAAGTAGCAGCTTGTCACAAATGTCAATTGTTTGAGGGTAAGTCAAAACTAATGTCTTTACCTTTGAAACCTATCTCTATGGAGGCACCTTTCCATTAGTGGGGCCTTGACTTCATAGGTGAAATTCATCTAACATCATCTGTGCAGCATAGATGGATCTTGATTAGGACAGGTTACTTCACAAAATGGATTGAGGCACTTCCGAGCAAGCAAACTAATGATCTTATGGTTATTCAATTCTTAGAAAATATCCTTTCTAGATTTGGTTGCCCAAAGAGGATTATTACTGATAATGCACAGTGCTTTAAATCTAACAGGTTAGTAAAATTATGTGAAGACTACCATATCAAGCTTATCCATTCCACGGCCTATTACCCTCAAGGTAATGGACTTGCAGAATCCTCCAATAAGAGTTTTGTCGGAATTATTCAAAATTTGTTAGAAGATAACAAAAAGGCTTGGCACACAAAACTCAAGTTTTCTGTATGGGCAGATAGAGTTAGTACTAAGAGGTCAATCAACACTTCTCCTTTCCAGTTAGTGTATGGTGTTGACACATTGTTTCCTATTTCAAATTGGAAAGCATGTTATGAAATATTTGCAAGAGTTCGGAGAAGAACCAAATCAGCTACAAAGAAGGACAAATCAGCGAATTGAAGTGCAAGAAACCAGAGAATGGGTGTATGAAAAATCTCAGGAAGTAAAAGATCAGATTAAGAAAGTTTTAGATAGAAAAACTAAAGAGGATGACTTCAAATGCCAAGACCTGGTTTTAAAATGGGATGCCTTCATTGAGGATAAGGGTAAACATGGGAAGTTTGAGAACATTTGGAAAGGTCCATACAAAATTGCAGCTTTCTGAGGTAAGAACAGTTTTGTCTTAGAAGGTCCGCAAGGAGAATTCTTGCCAGGAGGTCTAGTCAATGGATGTTTCATGAAGCATTATATATCCTAAACACAAAATAATTTTCAAGTTTCATTTTACATATCCATATATTTTGAAAAATATCTTGTTGGTGTGGATGAATATTCAAAGGGACTTGAAACCCGAAGTGAAGGCCCTGAGGTTCTGTTGATATTCATTGAAAAATAAAAGGTTTTTAGAAATAGTTATATTTTTTCAAGTTCAGAGTCTGTAAAATCATCTCTTAAAAGATGAAGTTCTTATTTTTGGGTCATATTTATTTTGAGCTAGTGTTTGTAATGGATGAGGCAATTGGTCTATGGGGATTTCTTACAGACATCATTGATCGACAACATCCCTGTAGAGCCAGTTGTTATCACAAAGAACTTTTTTTTTCAATTTTTTAGAAAATGCTAACAGTTGCAGTGTCAGCATTTAAATTGTAATAAACAGGGAAAAATTCTGATAGCAGACTATCAGCGTTTTTGGCAATCCGATATGGTCTTGTGAAGGAATTCGTTGACAACGAGTGTAGCAGCATTTTTCATTTTGGCTAGCAGGCCAATTGTCAACGCCAAAACTAGTTTTCAAATTCAAAAAATGATGATCATGCTGACCACGTCAGCATCATTATTTTCACTTAAATATGACTCCATCTGTTTCGAGATGGTAAAAGTACAGGTGAAATCATTTTTCCTCTGTTGCAATGAATGAACATCATTTAGCATCACTTTACCATATGATATGAATTTATTCGTAATCATAACCTAAAATGATGTGATTATTCACGCGTCTGTGTTATCTCAACCGCATGTCAAAGTTACTTCACCTTGTCATGTAAGCAGTTTGTTGGTGTTAGTTCGAGATTCTTTACATTTGGTATTGGGAACTGTTTTGTTCACAGGGATTCAAAATCAAATCCTGGGAAGACAATGCAATGAAATGGGGAGAGGAGACAAGATGAACTGGTCTGAGCCCAAAGCGTAGGATTTTCTGGACATTTACCCTGAAATTCTTTGGTTTTTTCAGTAGACAGAATGGACTGAATTCTTCCACCGTTGTACCGACTACCATGATCTTGTGGCTCAGTCTTTTGTACAGGGGTTCGATGGGAACCATGTGGAGGTGGGAGGCTTGTCATTTGAAGTCACAGAGAAAACCATTTCTGAGGTCACAGCCTTACCAGCGGACGGTGAGAATATTTTTCACAATCATATTTTGGCAGGGATTAATGTCCCTTTCTTCTTCAAAGAAGAATTCAAAGGGAAAAATTGGAGGGTTGGAGTTCGAAAGGAGTGGTTGCGGGACCAATGGCACGTCTCTCTACGCCTCTGTCAGCAATATTTTACGTGTAAAGGTTGGTTTAATCAAGTAAACCTCTACCATTTTTACTTTCTCACACATCTTGCTAGTCAGATTAGAATCAATCCACATTTTTATTTGTTAGAGAGCCTTAAACATATGGCAGCTAGGTTCAGGGCCTACACTAATCCCTCTTCTCACTTTATATACCACAAAGCCTTAATGAAATTGATAATAGAAAGTCAGGTGGTTAAGGCAGAAAGAACCTGGAACCATTTCCTTTTCTGGGGAGGTTTTCAACCTCAACCCATTAAGAGAAGAAGAACCTAGAAGCATTTCCTTTTCTGGGGAGGTTTTCAACCTCAACCCATTAAGAGAAGAAGAGGCAAACCACATACTACCAAAAAGGGAAGAAAATCTCAAATTCAAACTCCTATTAACCCCCCTCCCAGCCAAGAAAACCTAGTGGTTCCTATTATCACTCCAGGAAACTCTCCTAGATTGCAGCTCGGAGATGCTTCGTAACATATAATCTTCAATATTCTTCTCAGAACTATTGGAATGGATGATGGTTTGGATCAAGTAAAATAATCATTTCAGCTCTATTCTCACACAAGACATGCATGAACACCCTAAAACAAGACTTTAGACCACTAATGTTCAATAATTTATAGATTTAATGGATATATGGAGAATACTGACTGTACCAGTAGATTGCACACATAAACACATATGAATGGCCAGCTATAGAAAGTAAATGAGTCTTGCAAATCTAATTTATCAATGCAAAGATAAGATGACAGTTATTTGGCATTAGACACAACAGAAAACCTGAATAACCTATTCAAATGCAAGCATAGAACAGCAGAGAAAATGGACAATGAACATATAATAGCAAAAGAAGCTTATATTGCTAGAATGAAGATGAGAAGCTTGAAGGAACAGAGGAGGAACAATCTCCAAAAGTTGAACCCCTATTACATTTTGTTTTCAGCTATTTATAGCTCTTTAGAATGATGCTGAGTCTTTTGAGGTTTGAGAGGTCTTAGTCTATCCCTATGTCTTGTTTAACTGTTTGATCTCTGACTAGGCAAGCATGGCTTGGAGGTTTCTTCTTCTGATAGAAGAATAACCGCTTTTAGATATTTTGGATAGTTTGTTGTGTTGTCTAGGAGCTTTCTCATGATAGAGATGCCCCATAATGTTTGTTGGTTTTGGATAAGCTGCACTGTTGATGCCTCATGGTCGATTCTATTTCGGGATAGTTGCGCGTGCTCCATGACTATTTTTGTTTAGGGCAAGCTATGCTACAATGGAAGGGCTATCCGGCCTCTCTTTTCCCTTTAAATATTTAAGATTATTGTTTTTTGTTAAACACAGAACAACACGAAAACACAGTGAAAATTCTGCCCATCTCTATCCTTTTCGGACTTTAAAAATCCTTAGATATGGCTTATTCTCCTCTCGGGTCCACCCTTGCAATGATAACACATCTCCACCATTGATCTGGGAGTCCTAGATCCAATGGTGGTGATCCATTTTGGGCGCCTCTTTTGTATTTTCTCTCTCCTCATCCTAGACACGTGGTGGCTATTGTATGGCATCGGGCGGAGTTTGTCCTAAACCACTTATTGCCTTTGGCTCCCCCGAAATCTTGCTGGTTTTGTCATTTTCCCTTTATATTGGAAATATGTAGAAACATTAGAAATTATGAAAAAACGGCCTTGCGGACTTGAAAATTTTATATATTTCACTTCCCAGACCCTTTCAGATTCGGGCTTCATCGCTATCGGTGCTTCCCTATGCTCCTTTGTATTTCATTATATAACTAAATACATGGAAAATGCATTAAAATCGGCCTTTGGCGAACCTCAAATATTATCAAATATCGTATATATAACCGTCGGGTCTAGTTATCGCATCGCACATACACCTGTGTATAGGCCCTGCCCCTTGGTGTTGCTTCACTGCTAGCGATGCGATCCGATCACAATCGCTAATCGCTCATGCACAAAGCCTTTACTTAAATCGTTGATACCTCGTCGATGCAACCTGCTAATCCAATCATGAGAGATCGTTGATCAGCGGTGTCTTGCGCCCAACTTTAAGTTGTCCTCTCTACTTGGCTGATTGCAATTAGCCACTTAGATCTGGGTCGTTGATCGACCAAATCTAACGACTGGTATTCCTTCACTATTTAAAGCCTCGATTTTGGTTTTTCATGTTTTTCAAGCATTTTTGCCTCCCGATAGTGTATTTCCGCCCTTCCAAGGGGTCTCCTCTTGCACCGATTTTGACCTTTGGATGATTTTGAGCAAATGTTGAAGATTTCAAGAGAATTTTTGGATCCCATGGGATGATTTTAAGCAAATTTGGAAACTTTAAGAGCATATATGGATCCAATTTTGGGCCTAGTGGCATCGAGGCTAACACTGGCTCCTTCTAGGGATGAAATCCCCCCTGTGAGGTTTCAAGGATCACATATTAATGCCTTTCCTGTAAAAAAACAAAACCAAATCTTCCTCCTAGTGTTCCATTGGGCATGGAGTCTATGTTGTAATGAAATAAAAACTAGAAAAACATATTTATAATAACAAGGCTTTAAAGCCTTAAACGAAATAAAGTTTCCAGAACTGCCCATTTACTGGGCTACCAAAGGTATCGCCTCTTTCCAGACTATGCAGAATGAATGTATTGTTTTGCTAAATTTGAACGGTGACAAATGGACCTATCCATAAGGATTCAAACTTGCCATGATTACCTTTCTTTTCCTTAAATGTATCCCATCTAAGTACCCAATCACCAACTTGGAAATTGTCCACTTTTTCCTTCCTGTCAAAGGTTTCTTTGATTTTCTTCTGATGAGCCTTTGACTTCTCAACCAGCTACTCTCTGATCTGCTATAGTTCAACCAGGTTATTTACTCTTCTTACCATGTCATTCTCTTCATCTTTTTCTTCTTGCAAGAATTTAGCCACAGGGAGAATCAGCTAGATAGGAAAAACAACATCAACGCCATAAACCAGTTTAAATGGAGAATTCCCTATGGACTTTTTGATGGTAACTCTGTCGCCCATAGTGCAAACTTCAACTTGGAATCCTAGCTCTTTTTGTTGTCCTCTAACTGTTTTTTGATTACCCTTACCAGACTCTTGTTAGACGATTCTGCCAGGCCATTGCCTTGAGGATAATATGAGGTAGAATGCACCACTTGAATGCCCATGGATTCATTCATGTCCATCAATTATTTTGCCTTGAAAGCTGCTACATTATCAGTGACTAGTTTGGTTGGGCAACCAAATCTAGTGAAAATATTCTCATTCAAGAATTTTATGACAACTTGATGATTGGCATTCTTAGTGGATATAGCATCGATCCACTTGGTGAAATAATCAGTGGCTACTAAGATCCATTTGCGTTGGCCACTAGAATGTGGGTTGATCTCACCTATAAAGTCCAAGCCCCACTGCTAGAAAGGACCATTGGCATGTATTGGCTTCAAGGGCAGAGATTTTAACTATTGTCTTCTTGCAAACCTCTGACACTTGTCACAAGCTTTCACAAAAGAAAACACATCAGAGAACAGAATAGGCCAATAATACCCAACCATCAGGATTTTATGGGCTGTGGTTTTTCAATAATGATGCTAGAATGGAACTGGTGTATGACTTCCACAACTTGTTCTTTATCTAGACATCTTAAGAGGATTCCTAATGGGTCTTTCCAAGAAAGAAGAATTTTATTTATGCAGAATTTGGTTGATCTAATTGTAATGTCCTGGGCTTGACTTGAGCTAAGCCCTGGAGGAACTTCTAGCTTTTGCAAAAAATGAACTATGTTGTAATACCATTCACAAGTGGCTATATTTTTAGCCAGAGACTACTTCTGCTTTTGTTCTTCTGTTGCTCCCTCTATTTGCTCATCATTCGAATCTGGATTTATGCAATTTATGTCTAGCATGCTGCAATTTTCTTCAGCCATAAGTTTAGCCAAGCCCTGGCCTTTGACAAGCTTAGTGGGCTTCACCTCTATATTAAACTCTATGAATTTTGCAATCCATTTAGCTCTCCTTCCATCAATATCTGGCAGAGTTAAGACATCTTTTACTGAGGCTAAATGTACATATGCAACCACTTTGGAATGTAAAATATAAGTTCTAAATGCCTTTAAAGATTTTATGAGAGCATACACTTGTTTTTCAATAAGGTCATACCTTAGTTCAGCATCCCTTACAGTTTTGCTGAAAAAGGCCACGAGGTGCTTTATGCCTTCAACATTTTTCTGCAAGTGTATCATAAGAGGCAAAAGAGAAGATAGAAAACTCCTTAGTGTAATCTGGGTTGATTAGAGTGGGAGCTTCCATGATAGCTTGCTTGATGGCTTCAAAAGAGCTTCTTGAAGCATCTGTCCATTTTATTTATGATCCTTTCTTCAGCATGGAAGTGATGTGCTTTACTAGCTCTGCAAAGTATGGAATGAAACTCCTTACAAAGTTAATCTTACCCAGGAAGGATTGAATGTCCCTTTTTGACCTTGGGATGGACAATGTCTAAATTGCTTGAATACTTGCTGGATCAATCTTCACACCCTCAGCAGAAACAATATATCCCAGAATTTTGTCTTCTTCTAGAGCAAATTGTGACTTCTCTGGGTTCACCGAAATTCCAAATTGTCTGCACTTTAGGAAGACCACCTTCAAATGCTGCAAATGGTATTTGTGACTGCTGGAGAAGACTGTTATGTCATCAAGATAAATAAGGACAAACTTGTCCTTCTCTCCCACAAAGGCTATGTCCATGGCTCTCTGAAAAGTAGCCCCAGCATTCATCAGTCCAAAAGGCATCTTGGAGTACATGAAAGTGCCCCAAGGAGTAGTGAAGGCGGTCTTTTCCTGATCTTCTGGATGTACAACAACTTGATCGTAACTTGAAAATCCATCTAAGAAAGACATGACTCTGGCCCCTAAAACTCTTTGCAACAAGTGTTCCATCTTAGGCAAGGGGTAGTTATCTTTTTTAGAGCACTTGTTGAGATTTCTGAAGTCAACACAAACCCTGATTTCTCCATTTTTCTTTCTTATTACCACAAGGTTAGCTATCCACTTTGAATACCTTAGGGGAGCTATGATTTTGGCATCCAAAAACTTCTTGATCTCTTTCTCAATCAAAGGAAATAAGAGAGGGCTAATAGGTCTTAACTTCTACTTAAAAGGGGTGGTATTCTTTTCCAATGGAATCTTATGTTGAATGATGTTTGTATCATAGGTTTTGAGATCATTGTATTCCCAGACAAAAATATCAGCAAATTGCTTCATGGGAGTGCAATACTCGGAATTTTGGGCAGAAGACAAATGAGTGGACATATTGATGTATTTCGAATGGGCTAGGCTCCCTATATTATGTTTACAAATAGCAGACTCATTTTCTGTTTTGGCAGGCTTATAAGGCACATCATTATGATCAAACAGTTTCTCTAGAGGCACTAATCCTTTTGGTATATGATTACTAGGCAATTGGACGATTCTTCCTCAGCTAATCTCATTTTTTAGCTTGGATTGACCGCATTCTTCCATTGTTTCATTTTCTTGGTCGATGTGCATTTCAGCAAAGTCCTCAACGACTTGTAAAAACCTGTTAATTTCCTCATCGTCTTCAAAAACTCTCCAATATTTGACATTGTCAAGCAGAGACCGTCTATATTTCATCTGAACTTCATATGTCAATTTAGGAGGCAAAGGAGGAATAAACGTGCTAGTAGACACAGCAAGGGAGTCGGCAAGTTGGTTCTTCATTCTCGTAATATAAGAAATGCTGAAATTATTAAAAGAATATTTGAGCCTCCATACCTCATCTCTATATGCTTTCAGCCTTGGATGCTTTGCTTGGAACACTTTATTGACCTACTGAATGATGAGGTCTGCATCTCCAAACACTTTCAGGCCTTTGAGACCCATTTATTTAGCAGCGCTTAAGCCCAAAATCAAAGCTTCGTATTCTACTATGTTATTTGTGACCTAAAAGGTTAAATTGAAAGATAAATGAACGTATTTCTGTGTGGGGGACACAAGGACTACACTTGCCCCAGCAACTTCCTTAGAGCAAGCTCCATCTAAGAACATGTCCCAAATATGTGGGCCTTCTTCCTTAGCGATCTGGCAAATTGGTTTTTTAAGATGTGTGGCGGTCAATTGGGATTCTTCAATATGAAGAATACATGCTCCAAAATCAAAGTCAACAGCATAGATGGGATGATTAGTGGGATTCGCTTCATCGCTAATGATATAAGCCAACTGAACTTCTATGTATAATCTCCTACTCTCGCCTTCGAAAACTAGGACAGTAGCATAGGATAGATCATTTTGTAATTATCCACTTAATCTCTTAATCCAACCTCTAGAAAGTAACATGCCAAACTTTGGGGATACATCTGCTAACGCAATATCCATCATCATGATTTTCATGGGCAACTGAGACAAAGTGATGGCTAGGTCCTTGATTAACCCCAGACATTTCACTTTTCTAGAGTCAAAAGAAAACAGGTCATGATAAGGCTTGGTGATGTCAAAACCCAACTCATCCATGACAGCCTTGGGCATTAGATTATGGCTGGCTCCAGCATCCAAAAGGCAGTGGTGAAGGATTTTTTTCATGAATAGTCAGAGAGACATAGAATGATGGGGAGCTTTCTTCACAATTTTTAATCATTGGGCTGAGAATAACAGCTGGCTTGTCATCTTGCAGATTTACATAGTCAGTGGCAGCTTGGATGGCTTTAGGCTCAAGGGCCTCGAGGATGGATCTTTTGAAGGACTCATTCTTCACTAGTTCAATCAAAGGCATAGGTATTCTTAGCTTCTGAATTTCTGATTGAAAGCTGAAAGGGGAAGGAGACTTGTCAAGGCTTCTTACCTCATGAGCTGGAGCTTGAGGATGATGGGATCAACTGCCGGTTGCTTTTGCTTATTAGCTTGCTGTACTGTAGGGACAGCAGCTCTTTGAACAAGAGTTTCCTTGGCATTATTCATCTTTGACCTCAGATTATATCTGTGTTTATCTTCAGTTTGCAAAATATCGTCCCCATCCCATTCTTGGCTGATCTGGTCACTAAATAACGACTTTTCATAGGCAGCTAAGGTCAAAAAGGAAGAATGGCCTTTGTCTTCTAGATAATGGATCTCATCATCTTCTTCAAACTGCTCTTCTTGCATGACTTCATTTTGAAAAGGAGCCTTCACCCTTTGGTCTTCATTGGCATCTTTTCTTATTTACAAAATTTGAAACTGCTCATTAGTTCTTCTATATGGATTTGGATTTGGATTTCTAGGAGCAAAGGTATTAGGAACTCTTCCTTTCCCAAGGTGCTGCTCAACCTTTAATTTGGAGATTTCAGAGGCTAATGACTCTATCATTTTGGTAATTTTATCTATCTTAGGATCAAAGGATGATGAAGACTCGTCCATCTGTCTTCTTCTATCAACATTTTCCTTGAGCTTCTCTGCAACCATGATGTTTGATTCCACTTCCAACGCTGCATCCTGCATGTTAGCCAAAGTAGCACATCACCCCTCTCTCAACAGTAGGCAAAAGTCAGAATCAAAAGCACTGGCATAGGTGAGTTTAGCAGAGGTAGTAGTGGGTTTTACTTTAGCTGGTATCTTGTTGTACATACAGTTAAACCTCTTATTAAAATCAAACAGCAACTCACCATTTTCTCTCTTTAAGTTGCCAAACTCAGTGTGGTAGTAGAGGAGATCCTTCTTATCCCCCCAATGCTTTAGAAATGCATCATCTAAAGCTTCAATATCTGCTATAGATCTTGAGGTTAGTTCTCTGAACCATTTTCTAGCCTCTCCATCTATTCTTTGGACAAAGACTCTCATCCACACATCATCTTCACTAATGTCCAGGTTATTAGCATAGCTATAGAATGACTCAAGATGTTCTTCAGTAGTAACACCTTCAGTCCCAGTGAACTTAGGACTATATTTCTGATATTTTCCAGTAGGAATGGCATTCAAAGGAGTGGGCAGTATTAGAGGTCCATACCTAGCAGCTATGATTCTTTCCATTTTGGTAGGTGCTTGTGTACTTGCCATAGCTGTGGTGGCTAAAAGAGTACTCGTAGTCTGAATGATAGAGGGTTGAGGAGCGATTGATAAGACTAAAGGATTATGATGGATAGGAGGTGAGGTTTCCTTTGGGCTTACAACAAAAGGAGAACCTAAAGAATAAGGAGCTTTATGAATCTATGAGGGTTTTTCTTAACTACTAGTATCAGATGCTATACTCTCAACATGTATTTGTTCTATTACAAGCCTTTCTTGAAGAGATATAGGAAATTTTTTAGGTTTACCTTAACCTGATGCTCCTTTCTGCAATACCTTTCTCTCTTTGATGATTTTTTTAGGGTCAGGTATTGGGTCAGCTTGTAGCTTCTAAGGATTTCTCCAAGTATGCCTCACAAACTGAGCCAAAACTATGAAGTGGAGTCGCCAAGAGTTTCGGCCTCCAGTAGAGTCGTCAGATAGATGATTACAACCAAAAAAGTGCCCAGACTTTGTCTATCATCAAAGTTGGACCTATGTCGTTTCCTAGGGAAGTTGAGCTTCAGTTTCCTCTCCCCAGCAACGGCGCCAATTATGTTATCACTCCAGGAAACTCTCATAGGTTGCAAGTCGGAGATGCCTGGTAACATATAATCTTTAATGTTGTTCTCAGAGCTATTGGAATGGATGATGGTTTGGATCAAGTCAGATAATCATTTCAACTATATTCTCACTCAGGACATGCATGAACACCCTCAACAATACAAGGCTTTAGAACACTAATGCTCAATAATTTATAGATTTAATGGATAGATGGAGAATACTGACTGTACCAATAGATTGCATACATAAACACATATGAATGGCCAGCTACATAAAGTAAATGAGACTTGCAAATCTAATTTATCAATGCAAAGATAAGATGACAATTATCTAGCATTAGACACAGCAGAAAACTTGAATAACCTATTCAAATGCAAGCATAGAATAGCAGAGAAAATGGACATTGAACATATAATAGCAAAAGAAGCTTATATTACTAGAATGAAGATGAGAAGCTTGAAGGAACAGAGGAGGAACAATCTCTAGAATTTGAACCCCTATTACATTTTGCTTTCAGCTATTTATAGCTCTTTACAATGACGCTGAGTCTTCTGAGGCTTGAGAGGTCTTAATCTATCCCTCTGTCTTGTTTAACTATTTGATCTCTGACTAGGCAAGCATGGCTCGGAGGTTTCTTCTTCTGACAGAAGAATAACCGCATTCAGATATTTTGGATAGCTTGTTGCGCTGTCTGGGAGCTCTCTCGTGCTAGAGATGCCCATAATGTTTGTTGGTTTTGGATAAGCTGCGCTATTGATGCCTCATGGCCGATTCTGTTTTGGGCTAGTTGCACGTGCTCCATCATTGTTTCTATTTAGGGCGAGCTATGCTGCGATGGAAGGGCTATCGGGCCTCTCTTTTCCCTTTAAATATTTAGAATGACTGTTTTTCTGTTAAACGCAGAAAAACACAGCAACACTGTGAAATCCCCACTCATCTCTGTCCTTTCTAGAATTAAAAAATCCTTAGATATGGCTTATTCTCCTCTAGGGTCCGCCCTTGCAATGATAACACATCTCCATCGTTGATCGGGGAGTCCTAGATCCAACACTGGTGATCCATTTCGGGCGCCTCTTTTGTACTGGAGTCATTGGGAGATTTTCTCTCTCCTCGTCCTAGACACATGGCGACTGTTGTATAGAATTGGGTGGAGTTTGGCCTAAACCACTTGTCGCCTTTGGCTCCCCCGAAATCCTACCGGTTTTGTCATTTTCCCTTTATATTGGAAATTATGAAAAAACGGCCTTGGCGGACTTGAAAATTTTATATATTTCACTTCCCAGATCCTTTCAGGTCCGGGCTTCATCGCTATCGGCGCTGCCCTGTGCTCCTTTGTATTTCGTTATATAACGAAATACATGGAAAATGCATTAAAATCGGCCTTTGGCAGACCTCAAATATTATCAAATATTGTATATATAATCGTTGGGTCTGGCTATCGCACGACACATACACCTGTGCATAGGCCCCGCCCCTTGGTGCTGCTCCACTGCGATATAGCGATGAGATCCGATCACAATCGCTAATCGCTCATGCCCGGGGCCTTTACTTAAATCGTCGATACCTCACCAATGCGACCTGCCGATCCGATCATCGGCGATCGCTGATCGACGGTTTCTTGCTCCCAACTTTAAGTTGTCCTCTTTGCTCAGCCGATTGTGATTAGCCGCTTAGATCTGGGCCATTGATCGGCCAGATCTAACGGTTGGTATTCTTTCACTGTTTAAAGCCTGCGATTTTGGTTTTTCATGGTTTTCAAGCGTTTTTGCCTCCCGATAGTGTATTTCCGCCCTTCCAAGGGCTCTCCTGATACAGGTGGATGTTAGTGGCCACCCACCTATCCCATTTGGACCCCCGCAACTGTCTCTTTCAGTTTTTCAGTTTCCGTAATTGTAGCACAATTTATTATTTTTAGCAGTTTTTCGGGTCCTGAACTTCCGGAGCCGTTTTGAGGCCCTAAACGAAGTTTTTTGGGAAATCTGAGGGCAACATGGGTGCATGGACGGATGTTGCCCTACCCAAAGTGGTAGTTCTCGGATAGATCTTTCTAACGAGCTATCATACGCGTCAAACGGAGATCGTATGCCAAAGTTACGACCCCGGGAAATTGATGTACCAATTTACCCAAAACGGGGCCCACAATTTGGCGTTTCATCTTCTAAGGGTCGGTTTTGGAATGTGAAGGGTTTTCCATTGTTTCTCAATAATAAATAGGCCTTCGAGCTTCATTGTAACAGGAGTTCGAAATAGTTCAGAGACATGTAGCCCACATCTCTTCTCAGAGATAAGCTACCATCGTCCTAGCTGGTTTATTTCCAATTCTGGTTGTAAGCATATTTCGGTATTTTCCATTAATGAAATGAAGTGTTATTTCCGCTGCATCTCTTTATTTATTGTTATCGCATCTAATTTGTTGTGTTCCTATTTAAATCTGAATCATCTCCTCTTGCGCCGATTTTGACCTTTGGATGATTTTGAGCAAATGCTGAAGATTTCAAGAGAATTTTTGGATCCCATGGGATGATTTTAAACAAATTTGGAAACTTTAAGAGCATATATGGATCCAATTTTGGGCCTAGTGCCAGCGAGGCTAACAGTTCCATCTACATCATCTGGTCCGAAGATTCCTAAAGTTTACCAAAGGAAAAGTGTTTAACTTCATAAACCATACGTTGTACTCTCTTTCAACTCATTTGTTGATGTTGCCTCTTCCCATGCTGCAACTCTGCCTTCCAAAACTTCCCCTACAAACACAGCTAAAACAGAGGACCTTAAGGGCAAAGAACCATAGGTGGAAAGCATAAAGGAGGAGACATTGCCTAGGGTCTTCAAGAGTGGCAATAGACATACCAGGCCAACTAACAAGTTAAGAAACAAGATCAAACTCAGAAATAACCCGGAGTTGGCCAAGGAGGTGATTGATGTTGACAACATGTCGTTGAAGGACCTCATTATTAACAGGAAGAAGGCTATAGGCTCTAAGAAGAGCTGAAGCAGAGAAGGTGTGAAAAAGAGACCCATGTTGACAAGTCATAGCAAAAAGAAGAGATTGGAGAAGGTACATGTATTTCTCAAGGCTACTAGTACCCTCAGCCAAGATGCTTGGGTATTAGACTTAGATTTTTTGCCTACCTATCTCACCAAACATAGTTTTCACTTTATCATTGACAATCAGCCTTATAGCTTTTGCGTGCAGCATAACAGTCGGGAGAGCTGACATTCCCATCATCAGCATTTTTGATAAGGTTGATAGAGCCACTGTCAGCTATTTTGGGGTGAAAACTATGTATGTTGGTTGATAGAAATGATACAGGGAAATGCTGACAGTTATCTTGTCATCACTTTTGAAACAAAGAGGGAGCATTAACATCTCCGTTGTCAGCGATATTCATACATGTAAAAATGTTGACCCTCCAGTTGTTAGCAATTTTGAAATCAGGGAGAAACGAAAATGTTGACAGTCAGCCTACCAGCAAAAACCACAAACAGAAAACCATTGAAGTCGACAACAACAATATTAGTGTTTTTTCTAGGAAATCCGAAGGAAAGAGGGATGAACAGAAAAGCGGATTTGGAGGAGTTTTGGGTCTGATTTGTAGAGGGACTTGTTTTTCCAGCTATGATGTTGAGCCACCAGATAGAGACCTGTTTCTTTTTCCAATGAAGACAATTTGAGAGATATTTTACTTCGCCTAGATATCAACATATTTTCCTATAGCTATTTTAGGATAAATATAATATATTTAAGTTTTATATTTAACATGCATGAACTTGAACATATATAATATATTATATATATATATATATATATATATATATATTATTATATATATAATAATATTATATAACGGTTATATTAATTATTTAAAATGGTTGGGCTGAAACCAAAACAACCATCAATACAATATTCAGGTTTCCTTTTTGTTGTAGCTCTCCTTTTCCTTACATAGATGGAGATTTACTCTAGATTACGGGATCGGGTTCCCTGTTGGTTCTTCACCATTCTTGCTTAAGGTTCCTTGTGGCAGGAGGTATGCCAGGTTTGCTTTTTGTGTTTGCTTTCTTATTTGAGCCACGTAGAATATGGAAAAGGAGATAGGAAGAGAAGTCTTGGAGAACGTATCTCAGCCTTTGAAGTGTCTTGTTGAGCGCCAAATTGCTGAAGTGGTCCTTCGAATTTAATATCTTTATCAAAATTTCTGAGTCCCCGAAGACTTGTATTTCCTTAATGCCGTTTTCACGTGCTATCTGATAGGCTTTTAGCAACCCAAAAGTTTTTGCTTGGTTGTTGGTTCTCTGTCCAAGTCCCCAGCTAAAGTTATCTTCAAGAATACCCTTCGGGGATAGATCACTCTACCTGCTCCTGTTGTCCCTGGATTGCCTTTGGAGGCACCATCAAAAAAATTGTTGTTTTACCCTGTTTCCTCCACCAAGCTTGAAAATCTGCGCCCGTTTCTCGTAGTCTCCATACAAGAGGTTTACTGGGGCAAGTGGTGTTGTTTATCCTGTCTGGAAATATATAACTTCCCATCCATTTTTTTCTTCTTGGAGAAGCATGTTATCATTTTTAAGGGGACAATTGGCAACAGTCTCGAGGAGTAATGCTTTTGCTTTTGTTGCCACCTTCAAAGGGGAGTTCAGAATGTTGTTGAAGATCTGGTCGTTTCTGGTGAGCCATATTTTCCAGCAGACATATTTAGTTACTGCTTTCCAGATTTTGTTCCATGTTGTCTTTCTTTGGGTCATGTGGGGATAATGCATTCTACAGGTGCTAAAAAGGTTAGCTACTTTGACTTGTGATGAGGACGAGACATTAAGGCCTTGAAGGATGTAGTCCCAAACTTCTTAAGCAAAAGAGCAGTCCACAAACACATGCTCCATGGTTTCCTGGGATTTGCAGCAAAGAGAACACCGATGTGGCTCGTGAATACCTCTTTTAGTCAGATTGTCGCCAGTTAGCACTTTCCCATGCATTAATACCCAAGTGAAGAAACTTATTTTGGGGAGACTGAGAGGGTCCTAGACTTGGTTCCACACAGATGCAGTATGGCTCGAAGCTTGCTGTGGTTGAAGAGAGGAAAATCCATGCCTTGCGTTGTAGATTCCAATCTTTCCCCATCCCCATTTGTCCGTCAAACGCATGTGAACCGGCTCTAGTCCCGTTAACACTTCTTCCAAGAGGGTCTTTTGACTATGCATTTGATCTAGAACTCGAGGGATTTCCCCAATTCACCATTTTCCGGAGTCATCCCATGTCGAGATATCTGCCAGGTTGAGGACTCCTTGTTGAATGAGCCAGATCTTGATTTCTTTGATTACTTCATTTTTGCTCAAAGGCGACTGTCCCATTATGTTGTCTTGCCAGAGCATCGTGTTTTTTCCATTGCCAGGAATGTGATACAAGTGCTTTTGGAAGAACTCTATCCCATGGCAGAAGAGATGCCATATCAATGTCCCTTTGATGTTGTTATCTATCTGTATGTTCCTTAGCGATGAGCCTTCTAGATATTTTTTCCTTATGACCTGAATGACAGGGTGTTTGCTGTTTGAGAAGAGGGTCCAAAGTATTTTACCTCCAAGAGCCAAATTGATAAGCCCTGGGTCTCTTATTTGCATGCCTACTTCAGAGATGGGGTGTTTAACTGTATCCCAATTCACTAGATGGAATTTTCTTTGGTTTCCTCTTCCTCCTCTCCATAGAAAATCCCTGATAAGTCTAGAGATCTATTCCGTGATATTCTTTGGAGCCAGAAGAAAGGAAGCCTGATAAATAAGCAGTGAGGACAGTACAGATTTTATAAGGATGAGTTTGCCAACATTAGTGAGCCATTGACCTCCCCAAGCTGTAATCTTGGACTTAATTTTGCTTATTGCCTCTTTCCACAGTGATAATTTGTTAGGGCCCAGGGTTATTGGTAACCCAAGATATTTGATTTTATCACAAGAAGCGAATCCCAAAAAGCCTAAGGAGAGGGCTATTCTCTGAATTGCTTGTTGATCCACATTCCACCCATATATTGCACTTTTCCTTTTATTTATAAGATCCATTGATATGCCGCAGAATTTTTTAAGAATTCCATTGTAAACTTTGGCTATCTTGATGGAGGCTCTGCCCAAAAGAAGAGTGTCACCTGCAAATAGTGCGTGATTGAGAGGCTCTAGCCCTTTCGTCAACCTGACTCCTAGAGTTGTCCCAACTTTCTTTTCAGCTGTTAGTTTTCTACTTAGCGAGTCTGCCATCAGAATGAACAAGAAAGGGGAGAGGTGGCAGCCTTGCCTTATTCCCCTCGAGGCTTGGAAATAGTTTGTTGGCCTGTCATTAACTAAAGGAGCTATCCATGGCTTTTTAGTACAATTATGAGCATACCTTGCTCCTAACGAAGATAACTTGAATGTATGACTTCTTGTACCTGTATAAAATTGTCCAATATATGTCTCCCTTTGACAAAGCCACCTTGGGTGGGAGAAATGAGTTTCCCAAACAGTGGCTTGATTTTGTTTGCGAGCAGTTTTGTCAGGATTTTGTATGATGCATTGCAGAGCGAGATTGGCCTAAACGTGTCAAAAGTGCCCGAATTCACTTCTTTTGGAATTAATGCAAGGAAGGTAGAGTTAGTACTGCCTCCCACTTTGGCTTTTTGATGAAAAGCTTTAAGCATCCTCAAAAGATCAGTTTTTATTATTTCCCAGCAGATTCTGTAAAAATGAATTGAGAATCCGTCAGGTCCTCCTTGCTTACCAAAGATGGAATGTGGGAGAGAAATTCAGAGATGACTTCTTCACTCCCATTCCCTTCCTCTTTATACAGATTCTAGAAGTGATCTTCAGCTGCCTTTTTTAGTTGTTCTTGTCCTTCGAGCACAGTCCCATCTGAGCAAGTGATTTCAGAGATATGGTTTCGAGATAGTTGGGCTATATATTACTTGTGGAAGAAAGATATATTTTGATCCCCAGCTTTAAGCCACAGGCTACAAGACTTGAGCCTCCAAGTCTCTTCTTCATGGCAGAAAGTGATAATGATTTGATTTGGGCAGCTTGTTCTTTTTCTAAATTTGAAGCAGAGATCTCCTTACTTTCCAAATCCATTTGCAGATCTGATAAAAACTGAACTGTGTCCTTTCTGTTGCTGGTAGGAGAATTTGAGGGTCCTTTAATCCATTTTCTCAGGGCTCTCTTGGTTACTTTTAGTTTCTTCTCCCACACGAAGCTGGGAGATCTTGTCACAGGTATGGACCATGCCTCCAGAACAGTTTCCATGAACCCTTCTTTCCCTGACCAAAGCGGGTTGAATCTAAAGGAGATGGGGCCCAAATTTTCTTCCTCTTCCAGCTGTAAGAGAATAGGTTTGTGATCTGAGGCTAGCTTTGGGAGAATTTCCGAGGAGATCAGTCTTTTTCCTAGCAACAAAGATCTCTGCGTTAGGAAGCAATCTAGGCGAGTCAAGATGTGTTCTTCCCCAGCTCTATTGTTTGTCCAGGTGTAAATACCTTCCTTCGGTTTGAAGTCCAGAAGATCCCAATGAAGTATCAGCTCCTCTACTAATGGAAGCATTTGGTCCCTGCCACTATTGCCACCTCTCTTTTCTTTTGGATCAATGACGAGGTTGAGATCTCCAGCCACTATTATATTATGAGGGGAGTAAATGTCTAAGAAATCAGACAAGGTCTGCCAGCATTCTTTCTTCTCTATAAGGTGGACTGGAACATAAAGGTTGAAGAGCGAGATGGAGAGCTTACTAGAGAGGTGTCAAAGTTCGATGAATATCCAATGTTGGGTCTCAAAATAGCTTTCTAGTTGATACTTGTCCTTCGCCCACAAAGTTGCTAGGCCACCAGAGGTACCTCTTGCACTAATGGCCTTTCTTGCATTTTTTCCCCATTTTAATTTGTTGATCTCAAGAAGGGTTTCCCCTTCAATATTAGTCTCTTGGAGCATGAGGATCTCAGGAGTTTCTATTTTCAGAAGATCTTTGACTACTTCAGCTTTCGAAGGGTTCCCCAAGCCTTTGCAATTCCGAGAGACTAGTTTCATTATTTAATGGAATTGCGGTGAGTTGATCCCCCCTTAGAGGGCCTTGTTCTGGTGTTTCTCTCAATAGACATTTCAATGGTGGATTGGCTACCTTGCATTTTTTGCCTCTCCGCCTGTTCTTCCCTTGATTCCTTATGATATTTCCTTCCAACTCTTTTGGAGGGTCTCTCGAATGTCTTGTCTTCCAATGACCCAGAGGTTTCCTGGCGTTTTTTTCTTGTCATTTCTGCATATGTGGGCGAGGAGGAGGTTCCTGCTAGGGAGTCAAGTTGGGTTACTTCTATGTTCTTCTTTTCTGCTTCAAGTGAGGGGACTTATCATTCAATCTCTTATGTCTCTGTTTCTGGAATTTCGATTGAAGTGATGAGGGTTTCGAAAGGGTTTATTGAGGTCGTTGTCTTTGGTTGTTCCCTCTTCCTTCTGTTTGGACCATTCCTATTAAGGGAGCTCCAGACTCCATCGGTAACTCTCCCTTTATTCCTGCTACTCACCTTGGCCTGGACTTTTTTCTGCACCTGGATCCATTTTTCTCCTTTCGACTTCTCTAGATCTTCCTCCTCCTTTTTTTTTGCAGTATCTTGCGAAATGCCCATATTCATGGCAATTTCTGCATGTGAATGGTAGCTACTCGTAGTCTAACTCTTGGATATAAGACCAGTCTGCTATTGTTAACTTTATGGCTTCAGGTAACCCTATTTCCAATTCAACTTCGACACATATTCTTGCACATGAACACTGATCCCTTCTCTCTACTCTGTCTATGTATTTTCCCAGGGTGTTACCAATCGTTTCTAGGACTTCGGGTTCCAACAATGCAGTGGAAGATGAGGGAGGTGCACCACATTGGAACTGTTGACGGCACATCTTGTGTCGGATCAAATTTTGGTGTCCATGAGTTTAGATACAAACCCTGAGGTCCCATGAAATATGGTCCATTCCTAAAGATGATATTTTTATCTTCTATTGAATCAAAAACAAAGACAAAAATGCCCTTACCAACCAGGAAGCTTCCAATGCCTTCATTTACTATTGGTTGCCAATTCCTCTGTACCCACTCCTCAACAGCCTTAGGGGAAGGCCATAGCCTTGTAAATTGACCGATGAGCCCTCTTTCAGCTAAGTTTAAATCAGATCTGCAAGAATCTTCAACGGGCAAGGCCACTGTGGGGATGCTATCGAGTTTCTTTATAAACTTTCGTTGGGTTTCTCCTGCTGGGCATTTACTACTGTCGCCGATCAACTTCCTGAACGCAAGGATCTCTGGTGGAGGAGGCAGTGGAGGAGGGGCCACAGGGCCCCCTCCCGGGGCCATGGCGTTGGAGGAAGTGTTGTACTAGGGGTTGTTGTTGCGCACGCGAATCATTGCCAACCCGCTCTTTACACGGTTTGCAAATGAACTTGAAAGATATTTTAGATGTCTCATATTTTTGTAATTAATATGGAGACTATTATTTTGCAAACAGTTTATGTAAGTTCTATAAAATAATTTATGAAGAATGAAGAAGGGTTAGAATTTTATTGAAAAACATATTTGCATTCTGGTACATTTGAGCAGTCTTGAATATATTTGTAGTTTTTAATGAGCAATTTGTATGAAACTCGTGTTGTAGTTCCCTGTCATTTTTCCTCTTTGTAATACAATATTTTTTCCATGTCTGAGAATGTTAGTTTCTAAGATTGGATTTCATTTATGCTCCTTTCTTGTATTATCAACGATTAGTATTTGTTATTTCAGTAAGCTATAAACTTCGTTTCACTTCATTTTTCTTCTTCCAATTTCTCAAATAGTGAAAGGATTTGATGCTACCATGCTTTTTATAGCTTGTTAATTAGATATGTAACCTCACTTTTTTAGAACTGGACTCCATGCCCAATGGTATGCTTTATAAACTGCCCAACCAATATCATCCAATGATCTAAATCTGGCCACTGAACTCAATTACATAGAACCTTCTACTACAGTGAGCATAGAGTAGTTGAGTTTTATGGAGAGATCCCTCTCCGGGTTGAAGGGCTAGTTTTCAACCTAAAGAGGTTATGAAGTTACCTTAGGGTTTTTCCCGCAGCGAGGATTTTCCCTAAGTGATAACACATTCTTCAACAAAGGGTGAGACTTCATTGTGACTTCAACAAGTTTATTGGGTGTGCTCCTAAGTAGCTTTTCCATGAGTGTAGATTTGGGGACAAAATACAATTTATCCTCGCATAAGATGATCTCATCTTCTACCTTGTAGCTATCATCATGGATGAGTTCCTCCAACAATTCACAAGAAAAAATATTTTTGGAGTACTCTACTAAGAGGTGGGCTCTCTAATCCCTCAAGAATGTGCATATGTCATGTTGAACGTTCTCTTTGTATTCTAGTTCATATCTATAAGTTTCTAGTTGATGTCCTGGAATTTGTGCTTGTAGAAGTTGTCATGCAAGTTACCTTTCTTTAGATGTTACAACTTATGGCCCAATATTGGTATTCTCGTTCAAGTTTTTATCTAATGTTATAGTTTCCATAACTTGATTTCTATTGGTAGTAATTGGGTTTGGATTATCTTCTACAATTTGTTCCAGCTCCTTGTTAACAATATCACCATCCTAAAAACTATTTTGAGTTAATCTCATATCATCCTCCCTGCCAATTGTGGACCAATCATTCCATCTATCCACATCACTTCAATATTCCCATCTTGGGGACCTAACAATGTAAACTTTGAAACGGGAACTATAAACTCAAAACGGGAACTCTAGCAAAAAAAAACCCAAAAAAAACTAAAACGAAAAGCGTTGATGCTGGAATAACACTTTTTTTCCTAGGGTAAACTTTCAACATGTTTTAAAAATGACAGTGAAAACCACTTTTTTGTGCCAAAATTTGATGCTAGAATAACACTTTTTTTAGGGTAAATTTTCAACATGTTTTAAAAATGGGAATGAAAACCAATTTTTTTGTGCAAAAATTGTGCAAAAAACACCCTCAAAACCAAAAGTGTTATGCTCAAATAACACTTTTTTAGAGTAAATTTTCAACATTTTGAAATAATGACTTAAAAGATTTTATCATGACTCCTAAAAACATTAAAATT
>APFE031640499.1:20233-34153 GCA_000404065.3 Pinus taeda | reverse complement strand
CTGGCATGAGAGCTAACTTTGATACCATTGTAGTATTCCAAGGGGATTTTTTTCCCTTAGGGTTTCTATTTTTTATTAGGGTTTTCACTAAATCAACAGCAGAATTCCTTCATTCAAATAATCAATGGGAATTCATCTATGTAATATGTAAATATAAGTGATCATTTTAGCAGTAATGTAACTCTTCAAAAATACTTCAACAAGCTAGGGTTAACCCCTAGAGAACAATAGATTCCTCTCAACCAATGATCCACAATATAGTTCTGATTTGTCAACTTAATTTAATAAAACCAACAGTCAATTATGACTTGTGCTAGTAGTATCTAATTCTATTGTTGCTATATTAATTGACTCATTGTTCTATTGTATTGTCGCTGGAAGTGTTGACTGTTGAAGGGGGATTTGTGGCAGTCCTGTCCAATTCCAACCATACACGATTGTTAACCTTGCTTGAACCAATCATATTGTTGCCTTGCTAACTAGGCTTACGTAACTCTTTTGTTGTTAGGCACTGAGTTGCTCTAGTGAGCTCCAATTGCCCCACAAATCTAAATTTCCCTTCAACTATCCACTCTTGGTTTCTGTAGTTAATTAGCTCTAGAATCCACTGCGGTCCTAAGCCCAGGCTGCAATCCTGCGGCCAGCCTACAGCCCTGCAGCCAGTCTGTGGCCCTATGGCCAGTCTGCGACCAAACTGTTGCCATGCAGCCATACTGCGGCCCTACAACTATGGCCCTGTGACTGCGGTCTCTAAATTTCGTTGCCCATACAAGTGTTTCTGCCATAATTTTGTTGTTTGTCGAGGGATGCTTGTTGACCTATCAATTAACCTTAGACAGCTGCTTTTAGGATAGACCCAATTGTTCGAGATAAAAATGCTATGCCAGAACAAGAAAATTGGGTGTCTAGGTAGGGCGGGATCAACTCCACTGAAACTAAGCGAAAAAATTAGATAGTGTGGGATCAGCTCCATCAAAGCTAATCAAAGAGAAGGGGTCTTAAAACCCTCAGAGCCTTAGGCTCAAGAAAAATCAAAGATATTCTAATCCAAATTGATGTTCCCAAAATTATTCCAACTCCCCTTTATTTATAGATTTCCTCATGGGGTTCACTCTCGTGTGAGAGGTTGCAAGTGCAACCCCCATTTTGGGCTTTTTTCCCCAGCCGAACCAAAATTTACCCAATGTTGTCCCACACATTGGATAATTTGGTTTTTCCCCTTTATCAAGACTAAAGCTTGTGGGGTTATAGGCTACTTCGTCCTTCCATAGACAATTAATCTATAGGGGACATTACAATGAATTTGAACATTCTGCATGAATGAATCCAAAAATCAAATTGATTAAATTAATATGACAAAATCATTGAAATGAATTATGGAAAAAACCCAAAAAAAAAAAATCTATTGTACAAGATGAAAGGAAATCTTAACAAACAAATTTAAAATAAAACTCAATCATTACAAACAGGTCAAAATCATGCTTAAATGGATAAACTAGAAAAAAAAAAAAAATTTAGAAGTGTCTCCTTTATTTTATGAAAAAATCATGTATTAATGGGGGTTGTTGTGCAGGTTACAACATGTTGCTAACTGTGACATCAAGGCAAGTGGTTCTACTCCTGCTTCCGATAAGTTCCCTTAATACTTTTCTTTAACTATTTACAGTGCCTACAAACAATGCAAAACGAAGTAGATCTACCAACTTCTCATCTAGAATCAGCACAACCTTAAAACAATACAAAACACTCAGCTAACGGTACGGTGTCAACTCAAAACTAACCATTCCCCATACTAGTCATATTGTGATGGGACCATCGATTTGACAAACTATTGTGTAGAACAATTATGACTGACAAGGTGGGTTGTTTAGATTCACTTCTGCTTTTTAATTACCATGAACTTCATGAAGATAGATGATGTAGTGGCCCAGACTCCAAAAACATTACGAGCAAGAGATCATGATGTCCACTACTGTCAAGTCCAATTAAGAATGAAGTTAAGAACAATATTATTCATTTATCAATGTTTGTTATAAGTCCTTTTGTTGTCATAGTGTAGTTTCCCAACACCAAGCTCGTCATCTTGGGATATATTAAATGTACTCCATCATGAGAAACTTATTGCAAAATTAGAATTTTATTGCACAAAAATAGTAATACAAGGCAACAGGATTCCTCTGCTTACGTAAACAAAATATGAGGCAGACACTTAGTTAAATTTTCTATGAACATTTATAACATAGTCATGACTAACACTCCAACCTCAAAGAACTGATACATTCCTCCGCATGGCAGTTGTTGTTTCAACCTTTCAGTCTTCTTCACTAGAGCAGATCTTAAAGCCTGCAACTTTGAAAGATGTGATATGGTGGACCCTTTAGAGTATCAAATGTATAAGTCCAACAGCCTTTGTGAGTATTATTGGGTATTTGTCACATTTGAAAGTTTGATTTTCAGCTCTGGGGATTAGTCAACAATAATCCACTCAACAAAAGGTTGTGAGCGCTGGGTTCCCAATGTGCATGTGCAGTCCAAGAAAGAATGCATCACTAATAAAGGTTTTACTTGCCTCCTAACTTCTCAAAGACACGAAAAGGCTCCAAGCAGCCTTGAATGACTTAAAATAGCTTCAACTATAACAGCCCAAAAGGCTCAGTGTTTCCCTACACTATTACATATGGGTAACACTCCAATTCTTCTCCTTTATCTCCTCTTATATCTCTTCTGCTACCACCTGGAAGGTGAACAATTGCCTGCCTTCTGAGCTCACAACGCTTCCATCAATCCTAAACATAGTTGTCCCCATATAACATGTTTCCCATTGAATAGGAGGAATGATTACCTTGCATTGAAATGACTGAGAAAAAATCATTTGGGCAGTCTTCTCCTGTAGTGGTGATGCAGGAGCATCCCTAGTGTATGGACCATCCTGCAAAATATATTTTCATTTTAGTTTCTAGTATGTTGAGTTCCAGTAATAGTTCCTAGTTTTTAGCAAAGGGAAAAGGGACCACAGCACAGATACCCATGCACAAATCTGGGAGGTTGTTAGTGATGATGTGGACCCAGTTGACATGGCCCTGTCAACTATGACTAACTGGTAATGATGTGATCCCAGTTGACATGCTCAACATTGATTAATAGATTTCTAGGCGGCCCAGAGCCTGTAAAAGGAGAATCTGAATTTATTTGTGGACAGTTTAGAGTAGCTCAATCGTGGATAGCTTGCAGGAAGGCAATCCATGCAGATGGAAAATGGGATCACAAAGGCATCCAAAACAGAGAAGTATATCTCTCAACAAAGGAGGTCGGAGACAAAGATCTGAGGTTCAGGTGTAGCCTAGAGTTCCAAGGGCTCTAGAAGATCATGGATTTGATGTGGAAATCATGATCAGAATCGGAAGAGTAGAAATCAAAAGGATCTAAAATGTGAAGTTCATGAGAGTAGATCTAATTAAGATGAGCCTGGTGCCAGCAAATCACATTTTTGAGGTCGTGATGTAATAAGAATAATAGCTCAGTAATGGTTTTTGGCCTTGTTTTAGTTGTAATGATAGAGTTGTGCTATGTCTTGCTTTCATGAATTTTTTTTATCTTGCTACCATAATTAATTGCTGAGCACTTTGACGTAGGCAGCCTGTAGCTGCATCATATGGTATCAGAGTGGAAAGAACCTACACTAAGGACAGATCCAGCAAGGAGAGTATTGCATAGAGTCGCAAGAGGAAGAGGCAACTCCGGCGTAAGTACTGGATAGAGTTGTCTGAGAAAGACACAACTCCTGACATGGCAACTGAGCAGATGTCCGGTTGTATAAAGAAGATTGCAAGAAAGTGAAAAGAATATGGCAGAAGGACAAGGCTAGAGAGGTGAAAAATTAGTTGCACACTTGGAAGCCTTGGAGGGGGCTCAGCAGAGAGGAAAGTCTAAGAAGAAGCTTATGGGAGCAAAGAGGTGCATCAGTTTGCCTTAGAAGCTAAGGAGAAGCTGACCAGGAGACAACAGGTTGTGATAGAAGAAGGAATGATAGAAGGAGAAGCAATAACTAGCAGGCTGAAAATAAAATCAGCAGAAGGGTATCCCCAAGTTGATTAGGTAAATAAAGAGTATCAGCTAAAGAGTGTTCCCAAATCACTGTGAAGGAAGCCAAGTATAAGCAGGAAAAGCATCTGGTTGCATAAATGCTAGGGGAAATGAGGGAGGAGCTCATAGTGGAAAATATGCAAGCAGTTTCACAAAAAATGGACTTGAAGAGAAATCACCATGGAAGAAGGTATCTGTTAGAACTTTTGATTCCCGTAATATGTTTTCTGTTGATTTCTTTGCAAGCATGAAGACAGACAATGTAAATGCTGCTATATAGTATCAATGTTTATGAAGACCAAATGATCTGTGACAGATGAAGTTGAGTATGTCCTTGAAAAGATTGAGATAAAGGCTACTTGTAGTTTGTGTGCAGATTTGAAGGTAACAAAACAATGTGAAGGCTGCAATGTTTGAAGACAATAGTCAGGGAGTTTGTGACTGTACAGTACAACAGCCAAATGTGGTGAAGTAATGACAGTGGTCCTCAAAGAGCAAGATGTGACAGGAGAATACCCCAGCTTGTGGCAGCAGTGGGTGCTTAATGATGAGGGTTTAGTGACATGTATCCTGAGAGGAGGCAATTGGGTGTAGCTCAAGTAATTGTGAGGAAAAATTGCTACCCTCCCCAGGTTCAAATCCCACTGTGACATGTTTGCTCTTAACGAGCTGATTGTTAATAAGCTATATATAATCTACTCATGAGCTGTTGACCTGGCCCTGTGCCCTGAATAATCTAGGGTTTACCCTGGGTACCATCCTTGGAATGAGAGGAACTGTCCAGTGGGTTTCCTCTATGATATGTTACCTGAAAAAGAAAAAAATTATGCTGAGAGGCATTGTTATAAATGTTTCTGAATACATGGAAGAATTATTTCTAATGACAAAATGACACAATGATGAAGTTCCATTTCCACAGATCAGGGAAAATGTAGAAGACAATCACTGGGTGAACATGCAAAGTGAATCGAAAGTAGAGGACTCCATTAGAAGAGATGACGGCAAAGACATTGCAGCAGCAAAAAGTGTACTCTCAGTGTATGTCAGTGTATCAGGTGTTTATGACGGTAAAAGAAGGCATGAAGGATATTAAGCATGTTCTACAGCAGATCATAGAGATAAACATGAGGACTAATAATGAGGAATTTGCAGCATGCGACATGGGACTAAGACACTCCCATAATCAAATTACTGTAGCAGTGAAGAATTCAAGGAGTAGGAGAAAAGATTCAGCATGGGACGTGCAGAACAATGAACGGTATAGGGTTTGGAGCATAAAGAAAAAGAAGAGAAGGAAGAAATCCAACAAGAAATAGTTTCTAATTTACGAGTAACCCTATAAGCATGATGCTCATATTTTTTCATACCAGGGGAGTCTGATGCAGAAGCATCCCTAGTGTATGGACCATCCTGCATCACCTAACCCAAATCTTAATTTTGGTTTTCCAGTTTGTTGAATTCCAATAATAATTTTTAGTATTTAACAAAGCTCAAAGGAACCACAATGCAGAAAGACTGGGCACAAATCCAGGAGGGTTTTAGTATGATGTGGACCCAGTTGACATGGTCAACTATGATCAGTTTGTGATGATGTGGACCCAATTGACATGTTCAACTTTGATTAGTAGATTTCTAGGACGTTCGGGGGGCCTATAAAAGGGGCATCTGAATTCATTTGTGGACAACTTCGAGTAGCTTAAAAGTGGGCAACTTGGGATAGCTCAAGGGAGAAAGTGATCCAAACAAATAAGAAGGGGATCACAAGGGTATCTAAAATAGGACAGATATCTTGACAAAGGAGATCAGAGAAGATCTTGGTTCAGGTGCAGCCGAGTGTTCAGACAGCTCTTTTGGGATCCTGTGGTTTGATTGTGGGGATCAAGATCAGTGTTGGAAGAAGAGTAGAAGGTGAATGGATTTGGAGAAGTTCATGAGAATAGATCTAACGAAGTTGAGGTTGTGATGTAATGAACACAGTAGCTTTGTAAAGTTTTATGACCTTGTTTTAATTGTACTGATAAAGAGTTAAGTTATGCCTTGCTTCATTGTTTATTGCTGAGCACTTGATGTAGGAAACCTGTAGCTGCATCACGTCGCCACCTCGGTGAAAAAACACCTTAAGCCACCATCCACAAGGATCCTCAACAGTACCCTGGACCTGCTATCGATATAAGAAAATTATTCTCAGAAATATGTGGCATTGCAGTTTGAACCTTTTATTCATAGGTAGCATTACACCTCATCATATTGTATGAGGTTTCATATTGTGATTTTGATCACATTGATGGAGATTTGCGGCAAGTATCTTGGACCATTGGAGCAACTTGGGGAAATTCATCCTCATGGAACCCCTTCTTTTCATGGCATTGGATCACTTGATGGAGGTCTTTGGTTGGAGGGGCTTCACTTCTCCTTGGCTAGATGATTCGCTCATTGGTTTGGTGATCTTCTCACATGTGCTTGCCTTGTTGATCACCCTTTGGTTGCATATTTGTATGGAGCATGTTATCTCATTATGGTGTGGTTTTGGTATATATGCTTATCTTGGATGTGCCACATCTTGTTCTTGGATGATGGGTTTAGTCCCCACAAGGGGTTGGAAGATGATAATGTTAGGAGGTCCTGTGATATTGTTGGTGTTTCCTAGTAACTTTTGCATGGTGAGGTTGTATTATATGTGTCACTAGGAGTTGTGTTCTACATGACCCTTGTATTGGATGTGTGGTGGGGACATACTTGATTATTGGATGGGTTAGCATTTCCATTATCGCCTTCTCTTATGATGTTGATATGGCTAGATGATGTGTTGGTGTAGTGCACTTTGTTTTGGTGGGACTTTCCTAGGTGATATGACTTGATATTGTAACATTTGCTAGACATCACCTTGGAAATGTGTTTAATGATGTTAGTACCCTCACTGAGGTGTTATTTCCAAAGTTTAAGTTACAGTGGGGTGGGGAGGGTGTTCTACCTACATCTTTGGTGATGTTGATGACATTTTATCATGTTAGTCTTTTGGTGGTGCACCCTAGGTTCAAGCCTAGGTTGAACTTCTATTTTGTCATTGTCTTGTTATCATTGTGGTCTTTGCTAGGAGATACATTAGTTTCATTGTGCAACACCTGTTTGAGCGCACCCTTCCCCACCTTATTGGCACACCTGTTCGTGTTGTTTTAATTAGTTGGTTGAACTATGGTTTTATTTCATAATTAACCTTTGTGCATACATATTGAGGTTGACTTAATAATTTAATGGTTAATTTAATCCCTTTCATTTTATTGGAGGTTAATAGCTTAAGTACCCAACTTTACTTGGTACCTATTCACACTTGCAGGGGTTTCTTTGGGGGATATTTAAAAATTTGATAAGCCACACCTATCTTAGGCACACTTTCCAAGGGTTACATGATTATTTTCATTATTGGAGAGGCTAGGACACTTCTATTAGGTGGACTTTCTCTTGTGCACATAGTTTGGGGAAATCAATTGATGGCATTGGAAACAAAACATGGTTTTGGCATAAGCATTGATGAGGCCTAACCACTCTTAGTGCTCTTTTCTAGGGCACACTTCACATGGAGATATTTTATTATTTGTTTGGTGGTTAGGTAGTTACACAACACATTATTTTCTAGGGCGCACCTCTCCTAGGTGATTTCATTTTTGCATGGATATCTCAGCTACACTTGTCATCTTTTGACCTTCATTGGAGAGCGCTCTCACCCCTTTGACTTGGCATATATTTTTTTTTTATTGGAGGTGGTTATGGAGGATCTTACTAAGAGGTATGTGGTATATTTGAAGCCCCACACATGGCACACTACATGCTCTTGCTTGGTCTTATTACTATTATTAGAACAATGTGTTGAAAGATGCACTTGTGGAGATGGCCCACTTACTATTTTTGGAGTTTGACCACTTTTTTTCTTGTCAAGCACTCCATCTACTTGGCACCTTGCACATTCATCCATGGAGTGGGTGGTCTTCAAATTCACATGAGGATTGGTTACATGCATCTTGTGGACCACTTGCTATTTTTGAATATTTGTTATGGAGCATTCCCCTAGGAGGATTATTTTATTGTTTTATCTCTCATGCACCTTGGAAGGCACACTTTGTGAGCTTTTCTAGGTGGACCCATTAGCACATCCCTCCTAGTTTGTCGATTATTTAATTATATTTTACATGCATCTATCTTGGAGGGCATATTCTAAGTGGACCTCTTGCATGTTGACCTAGTTATGATGTCTATTTTTGGTTGTATGCTCTCTCTTGGAAGCTTTGGATGTAATCACTTTTCTATTTTTGGATGAGGGTGAGCTCTCTTGGAAAGGCTTGTATCCACATATCTTAACATGGTCAACCATGGATTGAGGAAGGATCTAAGTACCTCATTTTTATAATATTTGATTGCCTTGTCATGGATTTAGTTAGAAAATAATATTTTTTTATTGTATGAGAAGAGACTCCCTCTATAAAGAGGGGATTTCTCTCCATTGTAATGGTTATTGGGACTTTGGGGATTGAGGAGCTCTCCCTTGGATTCATTTGTACAGCATATGCCTGGAGTTTGATGGAAAATTAAGGTATAATATTATCTTTATGTGATGGAAAATTAAGGTATAATATTATCTTTATGTGAGGCTTTAATTGTCCAATTTATTTTTCATGTTGTACAAAACCCTTGTAGCATGTTACAAATGCCTTGTAATGAACTATGTTTCATTTGCATAGAGTAACGCGAGGATTTTATCCCTCTTACTTTTATTGTTATTGTGTTAACCTTACATCAAATAAACCCTATTTTTTCTAGATTAACATGAGCTCACTTTCATAACAATGCTTAAGAATGGCACCTTTAGCCTTCCAAGGTAATTTTCTGCTATAAACCTCAGCAAGGTAAGGCTGATTTGTGGCAGGCATAGCAGCCCTTATTGCCATACATGTCCATGCACTTGCCTTCTTTGACCTATGCTCCCTTGCCTCCATTTGCCCAAGGTTTGGTTAGGCACGTGGTCTTTGGCTTTCCACCCTCCTCTTCCTTTCTCACTCCATTCATTTTTCGACTTATGCTACTACCAACCATTTTCTTAAGCAAACTCTTAAATATAGTGCCTAGTACTTCCACTCTATAGCATTAGCAATCCTATCCATGGGGAAGCCCCTTTGAGTTGGAGAAGAACCAACCAAAAGTAAGAGGAAGAACTACTGTGGTGACAGTGGGTAGTCTGCTTGAATTGCACAAGACTAGTTCCTTGATGCTTGGGACTTTACATCTATGGAGATACTAGATTTTGTTATGACAGGTAGAAAGGTCACAAACACAACCTAATCCTTCAAAATTATGAATAATGAGGAAACTTGACTTTAAATGGTAAAGACTAGAATAAAATATTAAATGTTACAGGGCATTAGGAAAAAAAAATTAGATTGGTTAAGTCTAGATTCATAACTAGGCAATGCAATTGCAACTCTTAGTCACAGATATCACCACTTCATCAAAACTTTCTTTTCTCGGTTACTGCTTTCCTACTGATGTGACTTGGTAGGATTTTGCCAGAAATTGGAAGGTAATTTTTCTCATTGTCATTTGCTATGTTGATTAATACTAATAGAGTTCTGACCAGGAGACTACTCGAAGAAGGTAATTACAGATGAGTAAATAATGTTGCTAAAGTAATCTTCAAAATATATCCTATCTCACTATAAAATGATAAGAAGATTCTAGTAGGAGCTTCAACACAAGCTGAAAGGGCCAATTGGAAACGTAACTTGAAACATCAATTAGATCAATGCGTGTAAAAGCCTCCTTGCGCTGCACTTATCCATGACATATCCTCCACTAATCACATTACAAGAGAACATTTTGGTAACATATTTTGCCAAATAGATTATGCGCCTTGTCTAAGTTCCCACATTTGCGATGCATGTCCACAAGGGTATTTAACACAGAAACATCAGACCAAAATCAATTCCTACGCATTTCTCATGGATCATACCTTATTCCAATGCTGTCAAGTTTGCATGTGTTGCAAGGAGACTGACACCCAAGCCTACCCTTGCAGTTGCATCTATCAGTTCATTTGTTGGGAAAGTTTGAAAGGCTCTGTGGTATGTCCATTCTGTCCATATCCTATGATCATTTCGTTCTACAAGCCGGCATTTAGTCTCTACCTTTTCTGAAATAGCTGACCATCACGCACATATACTGCCATTATTACTATGGTCTCTACCTTTTCTGAAATAGCTGACCATCACGCACATATCCATTATTACTATCTAGGAGAGGACATCTTGCTTGAGCATATTTTGAAACAGCATTAGGGGTTCATCAGCCTGCCCCTTCCTACAACCATTTGGCCATGTAATTCTTCTCTTTGCATCATATGCACATTAAATTATCTAGGAGAGCACATCTTGCTTGAGCATATTTTGAAACAGCATTAGGAGTTCATCAGCCTACCCCTTCCTACAACCATTTGGCCATGTAATTCTTCTCTTTGCATCATATGCACATTAAATGCATTGGATAAAGAGGATTGAAAAATAACTCTTTTCCATGTCTGGCATTTCTTCCAAAATAATATTTTTTAATAAACAGATATTTCCATTTGAACTGATAAATTCCAAGTTAGTGATCTTTTTATGTGGTTCATGGACCTTGGAGATTGGTGACTGCTACGTCCATGGAATATTTGTACCAGGCAGATCTACCCGAAGGGATCACTTCCTGCCAGCTCAACCACAAAGCCTGAACCTGAGAGTGTCGAGAGAATTGAACCTGTGACCTCCCAATAGCACAAGTGCTTTAACAACAGGAGCTCTACCAATTGAGCTAACCCTTGGGGTTTTTCCAAATTAATAAATTACTTTGATTATCTGAATAATTTCCAAAAAAAAATTCCCCTACATGTATCTGAACTTGTCTCTTCACTTTTTCCTCCTGACTACTATATAGTTTATCTAAAACAAATTGCATTCACTCCTTGGCTAGAACACCAAAACTGGCACTGGCCATATTCTCGTTCATCTCCAAACTCCTGTTCAACGCTTGCTTTTCTTAAGCACCATCACAATCCCAACAAGAATACATCCCATCCTTGAAAGCATGGAACGAATGAGTATCATCACAAGATTTTCTTCTTAAATGATGATGGGGATGAGATTGGTGGCCGAATAGCAACCACCGTAAACTCTGAGGATTTTCATGATCCATGTACGTTGTCATATTGAATAGAGGTATTGATAAGCACAAATACAGTTGCTAGCTTATTGCAGCGGTTGCTGAGATCTTTTTCCATTTCTTCCTCTCTCCACATCATGCAACAGGAAATTTCACGTCAAGCACATATGCCACTTCCATCGTGTTCCCAAGAAAACTCTCCAACTTTATACATCTCTTTCCTGTTGGTGTGTGTGATCTCTCCTACCAGAAAAACAGAGACCCTTTTATTAACCTCAATCCAGCTGCATCCTGGCTTCTTTCTCACCCTCCGCTCTTTCATTATTCTTCGCACCTTTTCCATTCCATCCCACCTACAACCTGCTGCATATATGTTTGACAAAAGCACATAAGGAGCGGCATTTTCAGGATCCAATTCAAAAAGATATTCTGCCACACGTTCTGCTAGTTCGACATTGATATGGATTCTACAAGCACCGAGCAAAGATCCCAACACGGCAGCATTGGGTTTTACTGGCATTTTGTTGACAAAATCTTGCGCCTCATTCAGCTGCCCAGCACGGCCAAGAAGGTCAACCATGCAACAATAGTGATCCATTGTAGGTGTGATGTGATAATATTGCTTCATGCAGTTGAAGTACTGCCACCCATCATCTACTAAGCCCGAATGGCAGCAAGCGGAAAGAACCCCAACAAAGGTGACATGGTTTGGGTTTATGCCCGCGTGCAACATTTGTTCAAAGAGTTGAAGGGCCTCTTTGCTATATCCATGCATGGCATATCCTCCAATCATTGCAGTACATGACACTACATCTCGCCTCGGCAAGTTGTTAAACACTTTGCAAGCCTTCTCTATGCTCCCACATTTTGCATACATATCTATAAGGGCATTCCCCACAAACTCATCAGACTGAAATCCGTTTCTAATGATGTCTTCATGTATCTCCTTGCCATATTCTAAAGCTGCCAGGTTGGCACATGCAGGGAGAATGCTGGCAAATGTGTTTGTCCTTGGCATCACGCCTGTAAGTTGCATCTGTTGAAAAAGTAGCACTGCCTCATCAAAAAGCCCATTCTGCGAATATCCTGAAATCATTGCAGTCCATGACACCACATTCCGTTCTGGCATTTCCTGAAACAACCTTAGGGCCTCATCAACATGTCCACTCTGTGCGTAACCTGTGATCATCGCGGTCCATGAAAACACATCTCTCTCAGGCATTTTCCTAAAGAGATTTAGTGCTTCTTCGCATAGCCCCGTTTGTACATATCCTGCAATCATAACATTCCACGACACAACATCTCGCTCAGGCATTTTCTCAAAGAGCTTCAAGGCCTCATCCATGCGTTCATTCTGTGCAAGCCCTGCAACCATAACAGTCCACGAGACCACATTCCTTTCAGGCATTTTGTCAAACAGTTCAAGGGCTTCATCAACACACCTGCTCTGCACATATCCCGTAATCATCACAGTCCACGATACAACGTTCTGCTCGGGCATCATCTCAAAGAGCTTCATTGCGTCACCAAGACGCCCATTCTGTGCATATCCAGCAATCATTGCATTCCACGAAGCAACATCTCGCCCCGGCATTTTCTGAAACAATGCCAATCCCTCATCTACACACCCAACCTGTGCAAATCCCGCAATTACAGCAGTCAATGAAACCACATTGCGCTCCGGCATCTTCCGAAACAGTCTCAGGGCTTCGTCGACGTTCCCATTTTGCACATACCCTGCAATTATAGCATTCCAGGAGACCACATTTCGTTCAGGCATGTTGTCAAACACTTGCCATGCATCTTCCATACTCCGGCATTTCACATACATGTCTACAAGGGCACTTGCAACAAATAAATTATCTTCAAACCCACTTCTAATTATCTCTTCGTGAAACTCCTTACCCTGTTCCAGAGCAGCCAAGCTGGCCACTGCCGGCAAAACGCTTGCAAAGGTAAAGTGATTGGGATCAATCCCCGTTCGTTTCATCTGCTCATACAATGCCAGAGCCTTCTCAGATTGCCCAATTCTTGCATATGCTCCCATCATGGCAGTCCACGAAACCACATTTCTTGTGGGCATCTCATCGAAAGCCCTACGAGCCTCCCTTAGATTGCCACACTTGATATACATAATAAAAAGCGTGTTACCCGTGTAGATTTCTGAGCATTTAGTACCGGTTTGAATCATGTGGGCATGGACCAATTTTCCATCCGGAAGAGCCTCCTTGTTGCAGAACCGCTGCAATAGACAGGCATACGTATGGGATTCGATCCCAATACGTTTCCCATCCATCAAAAGTAAAATATTTAGCGCTTCCTTCAATCGTCCCTGCTTGCAGAGTGCAACTGCATTCCTGCAATCGGCCTGTTGTTCCATCAGCGCACGCACATTTGTTTGAGTGTTCGCAGAGGGTTTGACAATAGGGAGCTTAATTTTCGGCTCGAGAAACATCAGCATTTTGTTTTTCTCATGATTCTTCCATGCTTGTTTCGTCGCCATCGTTTGAAACGGAGGTTGGGAAGCATTTTATTTTGCACGTTCGTTTGTAAGATTGTATTTTAATATTTTCCCATTTAAAATAGTTGTACATTGCCAAGGCACTAGGAGTATAGTGCCGGCAAGGTTTTAGTCATTTTAACTATAGGATTATT